>MCJB01051475.1:129977-174347 GCA_002018475.1 Nicotiana obtusifolia | reverse complement strand
GTTCGAATGAAGAATGAGACCTCGGGCTAAAATATGAGGCCGACTTTATTTGACGAATGTCGGAAAATCCTACTAAGGCATGGCCTCGACATCCCAAGAAAGAGTCCCCCAGCCGAGTCGAGTAGGATGTCGGCTGGTGTTAAACTAGTTGACATTTGCTGCTCCCAGCTCGGACCCTGAGCGAAAAAGGATAATAACTTTCGCCATCGCCGAAGATGCTCAGGCATTGGGTCCCCCGGTGGGTATAGCGAGCTACCTTCGCAATATAATAACGGAGGAAGATCGGGCCACCATGAATGCTGTGGATTGGGCTTGTCTGTTCAACGAAGCCCAACAGGCAGCAAACAGGGTATGTCTTCTTACTTGTTTTACTCTTGCGTTGATATTTTGATTTCATAACTAGCAATTTCTGGCTTGGCTTGTTTGCAGTCTTCGGTGCTATACTATGGGATGTTTCTCCGTGTCAAAGAAGGGATGGAACAGGAGCTGGATCGACGTCACCACCTTGAAGACCGGATGTCGGGCCTCCAGGCTGAATTAGACTTCTTAAGAAAGGAATATGCCTCCTGCGTCGATCAGATAGGAGAGATGAACAAAAAATCGGATCGGCTCCAGGCTGAGCTTAGTGAGTCCAAGGCCGAGTTGAATCGGTGGAAAATCCAAGTCGAGCATCTAAGTGCAGAGAAAGTGACTCTTCAAGAGCGGATCGAGGCTTTGCTCCAAGACAACGAACTTAAACGCCTCGAAATTGAGTCGCTTGGCCTTGATCGGACGGTCCTATCCACCCAGCTTCAGGAGGCACAATCGAAGGTTGCTGATACTAAGGCCACGGCGGATGACCTGGTGGCTCAGTACAAGGCCGATGCCGAGGTGGCTCTCGAGCAGTCGAAGGCATAGATTGAATATGCTCAGTGCCAAGCTCGCCTTGCTATCCTCGAGGAGCTTCAAGCTCGTGGCCTCGATTTATCTTCCGACGTAGCTGAGGCAGCCAAAGCTGAAGATGAAATGAGGAGAAAAACCTTTCCGGATGAGTCTGAGGATGATGCCGATTAATTTCAGCTTTGTTTCTTTTGAACCATGTAATTTCCCCCTCCTTGTATGATTTTGGACATATATACAAGTTTACCTTTCGTTCTTCACTTGTTACGCACTATCATATGTTGCCTTGGCATAAAATTGCAAATGATCGATCCATTATTAACTCGGCTTCGATCCTGAAATAGACTCAAAGCATAGAAAATAATTTAAGTCATAGCTTTGTTCAAAGTGATAGTGGACTTGGCCTTAGCCTCGTTCGAGTTATCGATTGCCTTTACATTCGTAGGGGTCGAGGCCATGCCTTAGTAGGATTTTCCGACCTTCATCAAATAAATTCGGCCTCATATTTTAGCTCGAGGCCTCGTTCTTCATTCGAACTTTTGATCGTATGTTAAATTTCGAACGGATTCGGCTATAGTCGTGATTCAGTTTGATCGATCAAGAATTCTTATTTTCATACGATTTGGTCTTAAACGTAAATTGATTTGAACAAGTAATGAATTTCATATGGTCCGGCCTTTGCCGCATTTAGATGTGACCAAGTAAGAATTTTCATATGGTCCAGCCTTAGCTGTAACTTGATTCGAGCACATCGGTCTTAATTTCATATAGTTCGGCCTTGGCCGTATTTTGATTGACCACATCGGTCTTGGTTCTATATCTCTCGGCCTTAGCCGTAATTTGTTTTGACCACGTCGGTCACAGTTAAAGCTTTGTTAGCTTCGAAAGGGCCTTAGCCTGTCTAACCGATTCCGGACTTTGCCTCATCAGGTCTTACTTCCTTCGGTTTTAATGTGCGTCGATTATAATCAAGAAAAAACCCATAGGTTTGACAGCGTAACGTAGGCGTCGAATAGTCTTTGCTATTATTTGAACAAGAGTACATTTTGTCGGTCGGGGGCGAGTTAGATCGTTCTACTAGGGTACGGCTCCTTCGGCCGTTTGACCCTTACATCGATTCCTAGCGATCCTTATCTTGACCCCTCGAGCTCGAATCTGGACAAAACGAAAGTTTCTTAGATCGATACAGTAGCACGACATGTTTGCTGCCTCATTAAAAACCTTGCCGAAAAACCCAGATTGGGACAAAAACAGTCGAAGGGAAAAAGAGTGCAGCGCGTGCTTTAAGCCTTCTTGTTTGGTGATATTTTGCCCGAAGTTGATTTGTCCTGCATAGGTTAGTACTAAAGAGATGTAAAGGTAGCAAGAAAAAGAAAAGATTACCTCAGCAGTAGTATTTCTTCAAATAGCTCACGTTCCAGTTGCTCGGCAACTCTTTACCATCTAGGGTTCCCAACTTGTAGGATCCTTTCCCGGTCGCCTTCAGCACAGTGTAAGGACCTTCCTAGTTCAGCCCCAGTTTTCCCTCGTTAGGGTCTCGAGTATTGAGGGTGACCCTTCTGAGTATCAAGTCCCCTATGTTGAAGTGTCGAAGTCTGGTTCTCCGGTTGTAGTACCTTTCGATCCTCTGCTTTTGGGCCGCCATTCGTACTAAAGCAGCCTCCCTTCTCTCATCCAAGAGCTCCAAGCTAGTGTTCATAGCCTCTTGATTGGAATTCTCGTTTGCATATTGAAAACGGACACTTGGTTCGCCTACTTCGACTGGAATCAAGGCTTCAGCTCCATAGACTAAAGAGAAAGACGTGGCTCCGGTACTAGTTCTTTCAGTTGTCCGGTATGCCCACAATATTTCGGGCAGCATTTCTCTCCATCTTCCCTTGGCGTCGACTAGTCTTTTCTTCAAATTTTGAAGTATGATTTTGTTGGTCGATTCCGCCTGACCATTGCCGCTGGGATGGTAAGGAGTAGACAATATCCTTTTGATTCTGTTATCCTCGAAGAACTTGGTTACTTTGCTGCCGACGAACTATTTTTCGTTGTCGCATACGATCTCGGAGGGCATCCCGAATCGGCAGACGACATGGTCCCAAAGGAAATCTATCACTTCTTTCTCTCTAACTTTCTCATAAGCCTGCGCTTCTACCCATTTAGAGAAATAATCAGTCACAAAAAGGATAAATTGAGCCTTACCTGGAGCTCGGGGGAGCGGGCCTACTATATCCATTCCCCATTTCATGAACGGCCACGGCGACAGGACTGAGTGCAGCGTTTCGGCTGGTTGATGGATGATCGGCGCGTGTCTTTGGCATTTGCTGCATTTGCGCATGAACTCTTTTGCGTCTTTTTCCATGTCAATCCAGTAGTAGCCGGCCCGGATTACTTTTCGAACCAGCGATTCTGAGCCCGAATGATTGCTGCATGATCCATCATGCACCTCTCTTAGTATGTATTCTGTGTCTCCGGGACCAAGGCTTATGGCTAAAGGTCCTCCAAAAGTTCTCTTGTAAAGGGTTCCATCGCTGGTTAAGCAGAACCGGGCTGCCTTCGTACGTAATGCCCTCGATTATTTGGGATCTTGTGGGACTTTGCCCGATCTGAGATAGTCTATATATTTGTTCCTCCAATCCCATGTTAGGCTCGTAGAGTTGACCTCGGCGTGGCCTTCCTCGACCACCGACCTCATCAACTGCACCACTTTCTCGGAGTCCACCTCCTCATCATCGACTGTTGATCCCAAGTTCGCGAGAGCATCGGCCTCGCTATTCTGGTCTCGAAGAATGTGTTGTAGGGTCCATTCTTTGAACCTATGTAGAGTAACTTGAAGTTTGTCCACATATCTTTGCATGCGGCCTTCTCTAACCTCGAACGTTTTGTTTATTTGGTTGACCACGAGAAGGGAGTCGCACTTGGATTCGATTATCTCCGCTCCAAGATTCTTCGCTAACTCTAACCCTGCAATCATAGCCTCGTACTCGGCTTCATTGTTAGTCAATTTTACAGTTTTGATAGATTGCCTAATCGTATTCCCCGTCGGAGGCTTCAGTACGATACCTAAACCCTACCCCTTTGAGTTCGAGGCCCCGTCTGTGAACAGGGTCCACACTCCCGAGGGAGTCCCCGATTCAGTCGAGAGTTCCCTTTCGACTTGGGGTATAAGAGACGGCGTGAAGTCGGCGATAAAGTCGGCCAACACTTGGGATTTTATCAAGGTCCGAGGTCGATATTGGATATCGTATTCGCTGATCTCGATGGCCCATTTGGCCAACCGGCCCGACAGCTCGGGCTTATGCATGACATTCCTAAGTGGGTAAGTAGTTACTACACATATCGGGTGACTTTGGAAATACGGCTTTAATTTTCTGGAGACACTTAATAGGGCTAATGCTAATTTTTCTAAGTGTGGATATCTCATTTCTACCTCCCCTAATGTTCTACTAACGTAATATATGGGGAACTGGGTACCCTGTTCTTCTCGAACCAAGACCCCACTCACCGCAACTTCTGATACAGCGAGATATAGGTATAGTAGTTTGCCTAACTTCGGCGTATGTAACAGAGGTGGGCTAGAGAGGTACCTTTTGAGTTCTTCCAAAGTGCGTTGGCATTCCGGTCCCTATGAAAATTCATTTTTCTTCTTCAGCAAATTGAAGAACTGATGGCTTCTGTCCGACGACCGGGATATGAAGCGACCCAAAGCAGCGATCCGGCCGGTGAGTTTTTGAACGGCCTTGATACTGTCTACGACTTTTATGTCTTCGATAGCCTTAATCTTGTCCGGTTTGATCTCTATTCCTCTGTTAGAGACCATGAATCCGAGAAATTTCCCGGACCCTACTCCGAATGCGCACTTCTCCGGGTTTAGCTTCATGTTGTATTTCTTCAAAACGTTGAAGGTTTCCTGTAAATGACTAAGATGGTCCTCTGCTAGCAGGGACTTAACCAACATATTGTCAATATAAACCTCCATGGTTTTCCCTAGTTGACTTTCGAACATTTTATTTACCAGGCGCTGATAAGTAGCTCCGGCGTTCTTAAGCCCGAATGGCATCACATTATAGCAATAAGTGCCATATTTGGTGATGAAGGACGTTTTTTCCTGATCGTCCTTATCCATTCGAATCTGGTTGTACCCAGAATAGGCGTCGAGAAAACTTAGCGTCTCGTGGCCGGCCGTGGCATCGATCATTCGATCGATGTTGGGCAATGGGAAAGAGTCTTTGGGGCAGGCTTTGTTTAAATCCTTATAGTCTATGCACATTCTAAGTTTGTTTCCTTTTTTTGGTACTACCACTACGTTAGCTAACCATTCGGGATATTTTACTTCCCTAATGGACCCTATATTAAGAAGTTTATTTACCTCCTCCTGAATGAAGGTTTGTTTGGCTTCGGATTGAGGCCTTCTCTTCTTCTTGACCGGCCGAAATTTCGGGTCGACACTTAGCTTATGCGTCGCGATCTCCGGTGGTATGCCTGTCATATCCAAATGGGACCAGGCAAAAGAATTTTCGTTAGTTGAAAGGAAAGAGAGTAATTTACTCCTGAGCTCGGGATTCAAACCCGAACCCAGGTATACCTTTCGATCGGGCGCGTCTCGTCGAATAGGGATTTGTTCCAACTCTTCGATCGTTGATTCGGTCGCGTCGGCTTCATCGGGGATCACGAAGGATCGGGGGATCCCGAAGTCGTCGATATCGAACTGATCCCGTCCGCCCTCCTCCGTTGAAGGCGGCTTTTGTGGTTGCTATTTAGACTCTCGATTAGGGTTTGCAGGCTTTGATGTTGTTCCATCTATTGCGAACATTTCCCTCGCTGCATGTTGCTCTCCATAGACGGTGATGACTCCTTCATCCGATGGGAACTTCAGCATTTGATGTAGGGTAGATGGCACTGCCCTGATGTCATGTATCCATGGTCTACCGAGCAGGGCATTGTATCTCATGTCGCCTTCTATTACACAAAACCTTGTTGCTTTTGTTGTTCCGGCAACATTGACCATCAAAGTTATTTCCCCTTTCGTCGTTTCTGAGGCCATATTGAATCCATTGAGTATTCTGACTTCCGAGACGATTTGATCGGTCAGTCCTAGCTGTTCGATGACCCAGGACCGAACTATATTGGCTGAGCTCCCGGGGTCGACCAGAACACGTTTTATCCGGGTGTCCTCCACCAGCATCGATATTACCAATGCGTCGTTATGAGGTTGTGTCAGGCCTTCAATCTCTCTATCAGTGAAGCATAGGGTGCCCTCGGGCGCGTAATCTCGAGCTCGTTTCTCTCGAGTGATTGAAATCTTAGTGCGTCTTAGCACCGGAACTTGGGGTACATCCATTCCTCCGATTATCATGTTGATGGTGTGCTTGGGCTCCTTTTGGTCGACTGGTCTGTCCCTGTTCTCATAGTGGTTCTTTGCTCGGTCACTGAGAAATTCTCGAAGGTGTCCATTTTCGAGTAACCGGGCTACCTCCTCTCTCAGCTGTCTACAGTCTTCAGTCCGATGACCGTGGGTGCCATGATACTTACACACAAGGTTCGGATCCCTTTTGGAAGGATCTGTTTGCAAAGGTCTGGGCCACCTGGTGTATCTGTTTGAATCGACGTTGAAGTTATACTCGGACAACCGGGGTGCCTCCTGTCGATCTCCAAGTTTCTCGAAGTTACCTTTTGTCAACGGCCTTCTATTTCTTTGACTTACTTCATATTTATTTTCTTGTCTTGGGATCTTGGGTACCCTCGATGTAGTTCGTCGGTCTTATGGATACGGTCGGTGCCTATCCCTGTTCGTCCTCGGTTCCCGAAAGTTATCCCTTCGAGATCGATCAAAAGTTTTGATTGAGTATGAAGAACCTGAAGCAACTCCAACCTGATCGTCTTCTATCCTGATCTTGGACTGATACCGGTTATGAATGTCTGCCCAGGTGACGGCCGAATATTCAATTAAGCTTTGTTTGAGTTGTCTCGATGCCGCTGAACTGCCGGTGTTCAAACCCTGAGTGAAAGCCTGTACCGCCCAATCATCCGTAACCGGAGGTAGATCCATCCGCTCCATTTGGAACCGAGATACGAACTCCCTAAGTGTTTCGTTGTCATGTTGTCTGACTTTGAATAAATCAGACTTCCTTGTTTCAACCTTGATGGCCCCCGCATGAGCCTTTACGAATGTATCAGCTAACATAGCGAACGAATCGATGGAGTTCGGTGGCAAATTGTGATACCACGTCATCGCCCCTTTGGATAAAGTTTCTCCAAATTTCTTTAGGAGAACAGATTCGATCTCGTCATCTTCGAGATCGTTTCCCTTTATCGCACAAGTGTAAGCTGTTACATGCTCGTTAGGATCCGAAGTCCCGTTATATTTTGGAATCTCGGGCATTCGGAATTTCTTCGGGATCGGCTTCGGAGCAGCATTGGCCGGGAATGGTCTCTGCATGAACTTATTGGCATCTAAGCCCTTCAAAACTGGAGGTGCTCCCGGTATCTGATCAACCCTCGAGTTGTATGTCTCGACCTTTTTATCGTTATCTTCAATTTTTTTCTCCCCTTCTCGATCCGTTTGGTTAGTTCTTCCAGCATCTTAAGGATTCCGGCATTGGCTTCCGTACCTCCCTCATTCGGTCGTGTAGAGACCAATTCAAGTTGTATGGGCGTCGCCTGTGGGGGAACATTTTCTATTCCAACCGGGTCCTGAGCGCGGCTTTGCAATTGTGCTATTGCTGCTTGCTGGGCTTGCAGCATGTCGAATATCATCTTGAGGCAGATTGTGTCTTCCTCGTTCTGCTAAATTCCCGAATAGTTCTCACCCCGAACACTGGGTGCTGAACCAGATGCCTGATCGGCGTCAAATGCCATTTGGGAATTGACATCAACTGGAGCTTCAGGTGGGGTATGGCATTGTTTTCAATTTGGTTGCTGACTACTACATTGTTAGTTAGAAGTGATTGTGCCATGTGTAATCTGTGATGTAAAAGACAGAATTTTTTTTTTTTTTTTTTTTTTAAAAGGAACGTATCAACAGTTCACTAATATCCTCGGCCCCACGGTGGGCGCCAAACTGTTTACCCTGAAAACTAGATAACAATTGAATTTGTTCGTGGTGCTAAGGATCCGTGAATTAATTTGATACTAAATAACAATATGGTAAAATCGATTGAAATGTAAGAAGAAATAAAGATATGAACTGAGATGAACAATAAGAAAAATGGTGGAATCCTCGTATGAACAGTGTAAATGGTACCAAGCAACTAGAAAAGTGATGATAAAGTTTAGAGAGTCCGTCCTTCAATGGTGTATCAAGTATATATCTTATAGGCTAAAACTAGAGTTCTAAATAAGGTAAATAACTAATTACAAGATAAATCCCCTAAAATTCGGGATAGAATCCCCTCAAATCACGGCATAACGACTATGACGGTTGCAACAATTACTGTTGGCGAAATATCCGGTGAGTGACGAGATATGCGGTTCGAGGCCGGTCCTCAATCTCTTAGTACTCCTCGACCAACTATATCGATCGTTCTGTCTCGGTTACTCCGTCTGTCATACCCGACCTCTCAATCTCGGACCGGGAAAGTTCGACCTCATACTGCCTCCGTTCCGACTCCCTCAGGTTATGCCCGACCCGATGTCACATGGTTGTAACCAACCTGATTTCACATAAATGTATCCGACCCAATACTGATTAGTAACACTAAAATTAGTTATAGTGAGATTATCTTTTATGACTATTCCTTCTGTGCTATTTCCATTTTAGCCCATATAAAAAAGAATGACGCTTTTTCCATATTTAAAAATAATTTATATTTATGCAATGATTTATAATCACACAAAAAATATATGCTTCATCTTATACCGCAAGATCAAAAGTCTTTTCTCTTTTTTAAAATTCTGTGCCAAGTCAAATGAGTTCATATAAATTGAAACAGAGGGAGTATTTGGTGTGGTGTATTAAACGTTTTGAAAGGACAATTTTATCTTTATACATGCTTATCCATATATTAAAAATCATAGTACTGCTAACAACATGGTTTACTATATATAAGAATAGTATTGAATAAGGTGTATAACTAATAAGAATAAAGCATCATTAGGTAGGGTGTAAAAGTATAATACTAAATAGGGTGTATTCGTAATGTTGTGATTAGTTATGTTGGGATTATTTCTTATCGAATGTTTAGTTTAATGTATCAAAAATAACGAGCATTGCATAATTTCTTACAAAAATTATTTGTTTACAAAAAAACCCTTTATATTTTTTGAAAAGGATTTGGTAAAGATTTTAAACGGGCAATTATATATATATATATATATATATATATTATGTATTGCTAATGTTATGATTTGCTATGTATAAAAATAGTAATGAATATGATGTATAACAAATATATGTATTAGTTATATATAGAGTGAAAAATACTATTAAAAAATTAATAATACCAAAGCTAATACAGTTATTATTTTCTATAATACATTCTACCAAACTAGTTTTATACATGGACAAAATATTTAAAGATAAAATTATCCTTGGATTAAGTTATTCCATAATAATCCATTTCTCTAATAATCCATATGCATAACAATTCTGTTATTATTATTCCCGCATAAATAACCCTATATAATAATTCATATTTTATAATTCGTGCATAACTAACATGTGGACCATATATATCATAAACAACCCATGTGTTGTCTTACTCTATGCTTCGTGTGTATATGAACTAAAATATATAATTGAAAACATTTCAGATACATACAATTTCATTTTTTTAGATATTGTAAAGTAAACAAATTAATTAGTTCACGTACTAGTTAAAAGAGAATTATATTAGTGCATGAATTATTTATGAGAAAAGTAATAATAAATAGTAAATTATTTCTGAATTGATTAATGATCTATCAATTGTTTATGCGGTGAATAACATATAATGAAAGGATTAAGCTGTAGAAATTGATTACTTATTTTTAGGATATTTTTGAATCCGTGTAATTTAATACTGCAAATAAACGCTGCATTAGTCAGGCATAAATTTATTTCTTATGCGGTCAACTAAATGCTGCGTTAATTATGCAACAATTACTTTTTTATGCGATCAACTAAATAGTATAATACTTATTTATTTTTACATGTAAAAGATCTGTCTTTCATACATAAAATATTTAAAAAATTATTTTTTAAATTAAAAAGTATAAAAGAACATGATGCACAAATAACACACTTATTTTATGCCGAATTATGCTAATAAAATCAACTTTGAAATGTAGTTTATATGGACCAGTTTAAAATTATGAACAACATTTCTGTATTGAAGAGGACAATGTCGGCATTTCGCAGTTGTTGGGATGTCCCAGTCAAAATATAGACCAAGAACGAAAAGAAAAGTCCATAAAAACAAACAAGAAACCAAAGGTGGCTACAACTCTGCCTGCCATTGCCATTTGCCCCCTCTGGTCAAATAAATCATCACTTTCCTTCCTCTTTCCAATTCTACTCCTCTCCCCTGCATTTGCTTATATCATCATTACCCTTGTCCTTTTATTTTTCTCTCCATACCAAAAGCAGCTAATTACAAATTTTGCTAAAAATGGAGATGGAAGTGATGATAGCTTCACCTCCAGTGGACTTCAACTTCGATAGTGCTTGTACTACTCCCTATATAAGTGCTTCTTCAAGCCCTCAACGTTTTGGCAATTATTTTCTCAGCGCCCCTACTAGCCCTGCCCACGGTGGCGATGCCCTAAGAACAACCGGTGGTGAAGTTCCATTCAATTGGGAGGAAAAGCCTGGAATTCCAAAATCAAGAGGAACCCGTGATGAGAATGATGATTTTGCTTTTGATTTTAGTGGTCAGTTGGAGAGGAGCTCTGTATCAGCTGCTGATGAGCTTTTTGACGGCGGAAAAATCAAGCCTTTGAAATTGAAGCCACCACCAAGGTTACAGTATGAAGGCAAACCATTTGATTCGCCGAAATCTCCAAAGAAAAAGTTGAAGAAGAAAGAATTAGATCCATTTGCAGCAGCCCTAGAGCAGAGTAGTCGAACAGAAAATGATCGCCCTGGTAGGGAAAGAACTCAGCACTCTACAAGTTCTTCAAGGCACAAAAAGACAAGATCTTTATCTCCTTTCAGAGCTTCCGATCTACTGTTTGATAGTGAAAGCAAGCAAGAAAATACAAACATATCTTCTTCTTCTTCTTCTTCTTCATTTTCATCGATGATAACACTATGGTACAGAAAATGGAAGCTGAAAGACTTGTTTCTATTCAGAAGCGCGTCAGAGGGTAGAGCAAGTAATAAAGATCAGTTAAACAAGTTTTTGAAGAAAACTCATAGTAAAGAGTCAAGCTTTAGATCAACTGGTAGTAGTGTTGGATTGTCATCGGTATCAAGCTCCTTGAGGAGGAGGGAGGTTTCGGCTCATGAGTTGCATTACACGTTGAATAGGGCACTCTCGGAGGAGATGAAGAGGAAAACTTTCTTGCCATACAAGAAAGGCGTACTCGGTTGCTTCGGCTTCATTCCTGATGAAAGTTTTAGAGGTGTTGCTTCTTCTATGTCCATGACTCGTCGTTAATGAGTCTCTATCTGTAAGAAACGAAAAAACATTTAATAGTAAAGTTACTATGGATTTGTTTACGTGTATTTGGCAAGACTTCTTGTATATTGTTCACAGTTCATAGGACATTCACCTCAAATCTCCTATGCAGAAAATCATTTCTACAATACTAGTACTACATTTCATATATTAATCTGGGCACGCTACAGGATAGTTCAGAACTTAGAGAATTTATAAACAGACTGTTATTTGATCTCAGAAATCCTAGAAATCGAAAGCGACATGGTGAAAAACAGTATCTGATCAACTCATCAGAACAGTTCATGTTTAATTTCTGTCCTCTTATGTTAATTACTCGAATTGCTACACTGCTCGAATCTCCAGCCTCTCCGAAAACGAGCATCCCCACAAAAGAAAAAATGCATGCTGCTGACACAAAGAAAGCATCACGTCATATAAGGGAAATGTTCCTTTCCAATCGATAGGATCTTCATTGTATATCCTTCTTCATGAGTCCAGGAATATGCCTTCATTTTCATTTGTTCATGTGGAGGTTAGGTTTTATGTCCCCTCCTTAGCGTATTAACCTTCGAATATTAATTTATAAGGTAGGGGTCCATGCCAAACCAGACGGGTTTAAGAAAAAAAATCACGTGGTGCCTATAAAGTAAAAAGTTTCTTTCTTGCAACAAAATAGTCCTTTCTTTTTCATGTTATATAACACTCTTTTATTTTTAATCCTTACAAAAAATGATATATTTTTTGTTATCTAGAAATAATATATTTTTAAACTTCTTATTTTGTGGTTTCGGGAATTGAAACAGGTCTATTATGTCATTTAGGACTTGTGTGTAAAATTTGGAGTCATTCCGAGTTGGTTAGACATGGTTCAGCGTGAGTTTTGAAAGCTGGAAGTTGACTAGTTCATTAAGCTTGACTTGAGGTGCGATTTGTAGTTTTGATATTACTTTGTGTGACTTGAGACCTCAAGTAAGTGTGTTTTATGTTTTGGGACTGGTTTGTATAATTGGGTCCCGAGGGGCTAAGGAGTGTTTCAGATGGATTTCAGGTCATTTGAGCTTGGTTGGACTATTGAAGATTTGTTGGTGTCTAAATGTTGATGTTTGGCAAAAATTCATGTTTTTGTATGTAAATTTCCTTGCATTATGCCTCGATATTGTTAAATTTAGTGCAAATATTTGTGACCCGAGCTTAATAATGATGTTTATTGTATCGACCCGATCAGTCGTTTTGAGTATTTGCATCTCGTTCAGCTATTTGAAGTATTGGGCCGCATCGTATTATGTATTATGACTGGTGTGCATCATCGGTTTTGGTTTTCAGGTTATTCAGAATCGATTTGGAAGAATAAATTTTATTGTCGAAGCTTTAAGTTGGAAGAGTTGACCAAGTTTAACTATTTAGTATTTGTCCTCGGATTGAAGTTTTGACGGATCTGTTATGTCCGAATGCTGATTTTGGACACGGGCATATGCCCGGATTTGCATTTGGATGTTCCTAGAAGGATTCGACGCTAATTGGCGGAAGTTGGAAATTTGAAGGTTTGGAAAGTTCATAAGTTTGACGGGGAGTTGACTTATTGGATATCGAATTCGGATTGTGGTTTCGGGAACTGGAATAGCTTCGTTATGTCATTTTGGACTTGTGTGCAAAATTTGGGTTCATTAGGAGTTGATTTGATATGTTTTGCATGAGTTTTGGAAGTTGAAAGTTCAAATTTAATTTAAGTTTGATTTGAGGTACGATTCATCGTTTCGATGTTGTTATGTGTGATTTGAGGCCTCGAGTAGGTCCTTGTTATGTTATGGGATTTGTTAGTATATTTAGACGGGGTGAGTGGCTTGGAGGAGTATCAGACGTGGTTCAGATTATTTTTCCTCTTGTTGCCTTGTTGAAGAGCTGTTGGTACTGGTAGAGCCGCATCTGCGGAGTCTTGGCCGCAGAAGCGACTTCGCAGATATAGGCTGTCCATCCGTAGAAGCGAGAAGAGGCTGGGGAGAGGAAGACCTTAGAATCGGCGACTTGGAGCACATATGCGGATGCGCAGGTGCAAGGTGATGGAGCGCAGGAGTGAGGTATCACGCAGGTGCGGTTAGTGGCTTGCACCTGGGATGCCGCAGAAGCGGATACTTTGTCCGCAACTGCGAGGGGTCGAATTCTCATCTGGTTCTGCAGAAGTGGAGATTATGTCGCAGAAGTAACGCCGCAGAAGCGGCTAATATGTTCGCAAAAGCGAAAATGCTGGGCAGAATGCTATAAATCAAGGTCTTGGTTCTTTTATCATATTTTGAGATGTGGGACTCGGATTGAGGCGACTTTTGAAAAAATTTTATCACAAGGATTGGGTTAAGTGTTCTGCACTTGATTTTGATTTTATTTCATGAATCCATCTTCATTTTTGGCAATTGGTTGATGAATTTTAAAGAAAAATAGGGGGTTTTTGTCTAAAACTTCTTGAAGCGAATTTTTGAGTCTTGTACGTTGCCTCGGAGTCGGATTTGAGTGAAACTAGTATGGTTGGATTCATAACTTAATGGGTTGTCGGATTTTATGAGCTTCATAGGGTTCCGCGGCGCGGGCCCGGGTTGGGCTTTTGGGTCGATTTTGAGCTTTTGATTAAAGATTCGACCTTTATCATTTGAAATTGTTTCTTTAGGCGTTAATTGGTGTATTTGAGTTGCTTTTCGCTAGTTTCGAGCCGTTCGGAGGTCGGTATGTGCGTGATGGCATTTTTGGAGCATCGCTTGGCCTGCTCGGTATTGGATTTGGCTCGTTCGAGGTAAGTAACACTTCTAAACTTAGTGCTGAGGATATAATACCCCGAATTACGTGTTATGTGTTTGGTGTTGAGACGACGCACATACTAGGTGACGGGCGTGTGGGCGTGCACCGTGTGAATTGTGACTCCGTTATTTCTGTTGTACTGTGTAGTTACCTAATTTTATATGTAACCATGAAATCTCTACGTACTAGAGTTGTTGAGCTGTGATCCATGTTAGAAACTATGTCTAGGCTACATGTTTATTCTGTTGGGACCCACTGAGGTCATTACTGCTCTTGAGTTATTTGCTTACATTGCAATTTCATACTCAGTCATGTTCACTCATTGCATATCATATCCCAGTCTCGATTGTTATTTAATGATACATCATATCATCATTTTGGGATCGTTTGATGACATTGTGAGCCCGAGAGACTGGAGAGGTTGATGACTGAGTGAGGCCGAGGGCCTGATTTTGGGATGCTGATACTATAACACGTGAGTTGTTTGTGCAACACGTGAGTTGTCCGTGTAGCACGTGAGTCATCCGTGCAGATCCAGATATTGATACTATATCACATGAGTTGTCCGTGCAGCACGTGAGTCGTCCATGCGGGTTATAGCCCTTGGGGTGAAGGAGCCCCTCAGGATTATGTACACACCCCTAGTGAGCGCAGTTGATTTTATATATATATATATATGTGTGTGTGTGTGTGTGTGTGTGTGTGTGGATCTGGTTGCACTCCGCAA
Organism: Nicotiana obtusifolia; assembly: GCA_002018475.1. Lineage (NCBI taxonomy): Eukaryota > Viridiplantae > Streptophyta > Magnoliopsida > Solanales > Solanaceae > Nicotiana > Nicotiana obtusifolia. The sequence goes on along the minus strand of MCJB01051475.1, from coordinate 159,389 downwards.
CGAGCCTTATGGCTATATATATATGTGTGAATCAGGTTGCACGCCGCAGCAAGCCTTATGGCTATATATATGTGGATCTGGTGCACGCCGCAACGGGCTTTATGGCTATACGTGGATTGGGCTGCACGCCGCAACAGGTATTGTACAGTGCTGAGTGATTGAGTGTGCTGGGTATTGAGCATGGTGAGAGAGAAGGCGAGATGGTGAGGTTGAGTACTATGAGAGTGTGAGTATATGAGTTCATTGCTGTGATACATTGCATTTGACATGCGTACTTGAGATACGTGCATATAAATATTTTTCCTTCTGGAACCCGATTTTGGTGACATTCATGATTTTACCTGTATCTTGACATGTAGACATAGATATGTACTTTTCTCATGCTATCTGAAAATGAAATATCTTATTTATTGTTGAAAGGTTTTTGGACAAATCACAGTTTTCAAACATACTCAAATGCTTTGGGTTTTGGGTGAACGATCTGGGATTTACTGTTATTCTTGAAAAGCATGTCTATTTTGCCGTAATTGTGGATGAGTTGAGCATCTTACCTCTGAGTTATTTTTATGTACCCTTTATTATATTGTTATGGACTGTTGCTGGTTATTGGAGTTGGACTTCGAACCTTGTCCCAGCTCGTCACTACTTTCAACGTAAGGTTATGTTTGTTACTTATTGAGTACATGGGGTCGGTTGTACTCATACTACACTACTGCACCTTGTGTGCATATATTGGCTAATGACGTTGCTGTGATCGACGGGAGCTGGATTTGAAGATGTACATACGTTCCGGTTGTAGCTGCCTCTTGTTCATGGTAGCCTTAGAATTGTAGAAATCTGTTTATGTACATGTCGAACATATTTTAGTTTATACTAGCTTTATAAATTCCAATCTTAGAAGCTCGTGATTTGTACTACCAGTCCTTGGAATATTTTTGTATAAGAGCAATTTTATTTTCATTTCTTTCACTTAAATTGTCTTACTCAATTTCATTCAAATTGGATAGTTGTTAACTGGCTTACTTGACGGGTTGGGTTAGGTGCCATCACGACTAGTTGGATTTTGAGGCCGGGTTTTTACTGTAACTTGAGAACGAGGATTTCAATTGTATGAGTATATGCTGTTGGACTTATATGTCTGGTAGTATCCCTATAAGTGGAATTTATGGCTCGATGAGTGGTCGGATGGCTATATGATGAAATATGATGTGATACGGGAAGTGTTCAGACGGATTGAATGTGACGAGAATAATTTTCTTGAGATGTAAAAAGGACTATTGGGTGCTTGATTTCTATCTTGATATGACGTATAGTCTCGAGTTACAGGTGTGTTGGCGGATCTTTCAGGTTGTTTAATTGGGGAACGAAGTAGATTTTCATGTCTTGTTGATGAGTTCAGTCCCAGGAAGATTATGTGACTGCGTAGTAGCCGTGGCTGTGAAAGGGGATAGAGAGATGTCAGTTTGAGGCTAAGCAGGTGGGTTATCTCATGCGGAGCAATCTACGTTGGTGTGATCCTTAAAAAGTTGTGTGGAGAGTTTCTTTTCTACTAGCAGGGTATATGTGTTAAGGTTTGAATTTGAATTTGGTTGAGAAAGTTGACCTGATCGTCATGTGGATGTCTGCGAGCTTAGTAGATGATTTGATGTAATATATGGTTTGTGCTATGTGAGCTTATGAAGGATTTAGTTGAGCTTCGGTGCGGGATTATGGCAGTAATAGAGTATGGGTATTATGAGTTACCGAGTGTGTTGTTCTATGGATTTGAGCCAAGTGGGGGAGTTTGCTACCGACGATTGGATTGCTTGGTTATGTGTTGTACTGGTTTCGATTTGAGTCATACTTGTGAATCAGACAACTTGCAGAGGCCGGTTTTAAGGATGACTTGAATAAGGAATATAGGGATGCGTGATGTATTGCATTTTATGGGTATATGGAAATCGTGGAATGATTTGAGTTTGCTATTCGTGACTGATGTAGTGTGCACGGAGTATAGGTTCACTCGATTGTTTATAGGTGTGGGTTACTTCTTTGGGTGTTATTGTGCTAATGGGGCACATGTCGTTTGGCCCGTCTGGATGGCGTAGTTGAGATTTGAGAAGGGTAGTTGACTCTTGAGAAAGTTCTAATGGATTCAAGATTTTCATGTAGCAACTGAGAATTTTTAGGAATTGTATATGGCTAGGATATGAGATTTACATTGGATGGTGTCGAGACTCGCAGTATTTTTATATCATTATGGATATTACATTTTGGCATCAGAAAGGTGAAGGAAACGACTTTAGATTCACAGAAGGTCTTTTCAGAGTGGGTGTCTCGGTGGTGATACTTTTGAGCTGCTTAAGAGGGAATACATCAGCTTATGGGCCTTAGGGTGGTGTGGTTTTATGTTAGGATCTCGTGGGGTGAGTTTTGTTTAAGGATCGTGGTGTTCTGGCAAGGGAAGTGTCCATTTGAGGGTAATTCGGAAGGAACTCAGAGAAATAGTACAACTTGGTTGTAGGTCGGATCAGCAAGGTAAAAGATATGATCGGTTCTTTGGGTACTTATGATGTGGTGAGCCTCTACAGGTGTTTCGTGGCAATGGTTTTGGGTTTTGACGACCTGCGTGACCTGGTTGGGATAGAGGATTTAGTTCCGATAGTTGGGTTATGTGCAAATTGATTTCAAAGTGTTCTCAATTGTTTTTACCACAGTTTGAGGTGTATATTTCCTGGTGGCATGAGGAGCATGTCGCGTATTGTGATTTTCGCCTGGATGGGATCAAACGGAAGGTTTCTGACTAATCGAGTATGTGTTCTGCTGGTGACTCAGAGTTGATTATGAGATCCTCTTACTTTTCATATGATGGCATGAATGATGCGGTGTGTTGTGTGGAATTAAGATCATGACTCAGTTTGAAAGGAAGGTCATGAATTCTTAGGCAACATGGACGATTTCAGATGACTAGGTGAATGATATTACTATTTGGTATTTCTTGAGAAGAGTGCATATTTCAGAAGGCGCACTATGTTCAGACTTACGGATGCTTTATTGGTATGGCGGTACTCGCTTAGTTGATCGACTGCTCATATTCAGATTTTGCTATGTGGCATGGAGGAATTATAGAAGTATTTCTCGTGGGATGATCATGTATGAAATATGTGTTAGATATTCGGGCGGTTGAGTTGGGATCAGATATGGTGATTCAAGTGCTCTATGGACTTGGAGACCAGAAGTTCTCAGAAACAGATCGTTTCGTGGTACTAGAATGTGAAGATGTGGCCAAAGCTAGCCAGGTGATAGTATGTGTTATGGCTAGGTCATTGTGGACCTTCAAAAGGTTCTTTATCTATTTGTGGCCCAAAGTTGATTTGGGGCACGCTGGTAGGCCCAATGAGGGTGTGTATTCTACACTGGGTTGGATTCGTTGACTTTGTACTGCTAGTGTTGAGGGATGTTCCATTCGGTTAGAGTTGAGCGTATTTGTGTTCAGATATGTTCTATGAATTACCCTTCCATGCCACGAGGGGTTTGGATTTATTGGTTATAAGCACACATGGAGCGGTTCTGTTCGGGCCTTATAGCTAAATTTGGGCAGGTGGATATTAGGGTGTCGAATGGATTGCGCCTTGGTTATGTTCTTTCCGGACCGTGGTATATCGTGCTAGTTGCTTCTTCGTGATTATGGTCATGCACCTTGGGTACTTGATGTCGAATTACGCGTGGTTATTGATTTTGGGCATGGTGGCTGAGGTATTTCATATGGACCGGTGTCTGGATGGGGTCACACATTGCAGCGGGGTTATGTTAAGATATGATCCTTTGTGTTAGATTCGCGTGTCTTGGTTCTACTAGGTATGATGGACTTGTAGCATTTTGTTTGTGGTGGTACTTGTTGAACTTGCGGGATGGTTCTCTCGTTTGAGTCATTTTCCATGATTGAGTACATTTGGATTGTTGCTTATTGGTGCACGGATTGCACGGGTTGTGGCTTTAGGTTGTATTGATGTGGCATATCACTAGAGTGGTTGTGTTGGATGAGATGAGGTCATTGGACCTAGAATGGATACTATCGGATTTGATTACAGCATGTATGAAGGATAATATTGGAGGTCGGCTTAGAAATTGGCAATAGTTCTTGTCGAAGGAGAGAGAGTTCCATGACATGTTGATCTGATGAATGGTTATGAGTTTCTACGTGTTTCTTTCATCCTCGCTAGTGTACGAAGGTTTTAGAATGAGGTTTCGTTTAAGATGAGGTTATTACCGATGATGGGTTGTTTTGAGCAACTATTGTGGTCGGAAGTTATTGCTATGAGTATTTGAGTTATGTGATATATCATGTGATTTTGTCTTGGGTTGTGGTTATGACTTGATGCAGCTAATATAGACTTGTACGGGGTGTAGACGCGAGGTTTGGTTCTTTAAGTAAATTTCGGATGATGGAAATGGGATTCTGTGGTTTACGGGCTAAGGTTGAAGTAATGATCTTCAGTATGTTGTGTTGTCGGGCCTACATGGAATAGGGTGACGTGGGATTACCCCCGGATATGTGCAAGGTAAGGTTACATGGCGGTTTGGCGGCTTTGGAACAATTCTTGGCATGTTCGAGGACGAACGTATGTTTAAGTGGGGGAGGATGTAACGACCCGACCGGTCGTTTTGAGCATTTGCATCCCGTTCAGCTATTTGAAGTCTTGAGCAGCATCGTATTATGTATAATGACTGGTGTGAATCGTCGTTTTTGGTTTTCAGGTTATTCGGAATTGATTTGGAAGAATGAATTTCATTGTCGAAGCTTTAAGTTGGAAGAGCTGACCAAGTTTGACTATTTAGTATTTGACCTCGGATTGGAGTATTGACGGTTCTGTTAGGTAAGGATGGTGATTTTGGACTTGGGCGTATGCCCGGATTTGTATTTGGATGTTCCTAGAAGGATTCGGCACTAATTGGCGGAAGTTTGAAAATTTGAAGGTTAGGAAAGTTCATAAGTTTGACCGAGAGTTGACTTATTGGATATCAGATTCGGATTGTGGTTCCGGAAATTGGAATAGCTTCGTTATATCATTTTAGATTTGTGTGCAAAATTTGGGTTTATTCCGAGTTGATTTGATATGTTTCTGCACGAGTTGTGGAAGTTGAAAGTTGAAAGTTCATTTAAGTTTGATTTGAGGTGCGATTCATCGTTTCAGTGTTGTTATGTGTGATTTGAGGCCTTAAGTATGTTCGTGTTATGTTATGGGACTTTTTAGTATATTCGAACCGGTTCCCGAGTGGCTTGGAGGAGTTTCAGACGTGGTTCAGATAATTTCTCCTTTTGTTTCCTTGTTGAAGAGCTGCCGGTACTGGTGTAGCCGCATCTGCGGTGTCTTGGCCGTAGAAGCAACTTCGAAGATGCAGGTTGTCTATCGCAGAAGCGAGAAGAGGCTGGGGAGAGGAAGACCACAGAAGCGGCGACTTGGACCGCATATGCGGATGCGCAGGTGCGAGGTGATGGAGCGCAGGAGCGAGGTATCGCGCAGGTGCGGTTAGTGGCTCGCACCTACGATGCCGCAGAAGCGAATACTTTGTCCACATGTGCGAGGGGTCGAATTCTCAGTTGGTTTCGTAGAAGCGGAGATTAGGTCGCAAAAGAGACGCCGCAGAAGCGACTAATATGTTCGCAAAAGCGAAAATGCTGGGTAAAATGCTATAAATCGAGGTTTTGGTTTTTTTTTTTAATCATATTTTAAGATGTGGGACTCAGATTGAGGCGACTTTTGGATCAATATTCATCACAAGGATTGAGGTAAGTGTTCTCCACTTGGTTTTGATTTATTTCATGAATCCATCTTCATTTTTGGCAATTGGTTGATGAATTTTAAAGAGAAATTGGGGGTTTTTGTCTAAAACTTCATAAAGTGAACTTTTGAGTCTTGAACGTCGATTCGGAGGTGGATTTGAGCGAAACTAGTGAGGTTGGACTCGTAACGTAATGGGCTATCGGATTTTGTGAGTTTCATCGGGTTTCGAGGTACGGGCCCGAGTTGGGCTTTTGGGTCGATTTTGAGCTTTTGATTTTAAGATTCGACTTTTATCATTTGGAATTGTTTCCTTAGGCATTAATTGATGTATTTGAGTTGCTTTTGGCTAATTTCGAGCCGTTCGGAGGTCGGTACATGCGTGATGACATTTTTGGAGCATCGCTTGGCCTGCTCAGTATTAGATTTGGCTCGTTCGAGGTAAGTAAGATTTCTAAACTTGGTGTTGAGGGTATGAAACCCCGAATTACGTGTTATGTGTTTGGTGTTGAGGTGACGCACATGCTAGGTGATGGGAGTGTGGACGTGCACTGTGTGAATTGTCACTCCGTTATTTCTGTGATACTGAATAGTTACCTAATCTTATCCGTAACCATGAAATCTCTACGTACTGAAGTTTTTGAGCTGTGATCCATGTTAGAAACTATGTCTAGGCTACATGCTTATCTGTTGGAACACACTGAGGTCATTACTACTCTTGGGTTATATGCTTACATTGCAATTTCATAATCAGTCATATTCATTCATTAGATATCATATCGCAGTCTCGGTTGTTATTTAATGATACATCATATCATGATTTTGGGCTAGTTTTATGACATTGTGTGCCCGAAAGACTGGAGAGGTTAATAATTGAATGAGGCCGAGGGCCTGATTTTGAGATGCTAATACTATAGAACGTGAGTTGTCCGTGGTGATCCAGATATTGATACAATAGCATGTGAGTTGTTGGTGCAACACGTGAGAATTGTTACGCGGCGCCTTCCTGAGGTTCTTTGGAAGAGCGACGTAAGGCTAACCAATCGCTGTCAGTACGATTGCCGTCCGCCAACTGAGGTCCCCTCCGCACGCTAGACTAGATTGTCAGTGCCGTGCGAGAAAACCAATATCGTGAGCAACGAGAGAATTGAGAGTTTGAAAAGAAAATTGAGAAAAGAGCTTGCTTGTATAAATGGAAGGCTATTACAAAAGGTACGCGGTGTCGAGGGGGCGAGACACCAGTACAGAGAAATGCTTGCTTACTTGAATGTTTGAATGCTTATACCCCCCTAATAATGCTTAAAATAAATAAACCAAAGTTACAAAAGTTGACCTAAGAAAGCTGTAAATTCATACTGAAACAAAAATAAAGTAAATCTATTCTATATTTACAAAGAAAAAGACTTAGTCTTCTACAAAATAGAAACAAGTCCGTCAGCAGCAACTTTGTCATTTGGCTCAGGGTCCGCGCGCGCGGCGCTATGGGTATCTGCCTGTGGCTCGGCATTGGCGCTGGCTGTCAGTGGGGGGACGGAGGCGCTTGCGCGCTTGTCACTTGGAGCTGCCAAGACCACGGGGCCGAACGTGGTGCTAGGCGTTGGGAGGCTTGCCAGGACGCCACGGGGCGCGTCCAAGTGGTCATGGGGCACGGATGGAAAGCCGCCCGTGACATTCTCCCCCACCTGAGTTGGTGACGTCCTCGGCGCCTTATTTGCAAGATAATCTTCAATTAGGCTCTTGAAAGCTTTGAGGTTTGTCCTCCTCTCCCAAGTATTCTCCTCTGCATCACGTCCCTGCCATTTCCCCAAGAATTCTTGGTGATCTTTCCTGGAGGCATGAATCACTCTATCATCAAGGATAGCTTCAGCACGCCTTTTTCCAGCTGAATTGGGGCCCCGAATACTGGGGATTGTAAGTTGGCTCCGTGCAGGGTCCTCCATATCTTCCCGAAAAGGTTTCAGGAGACTGACATGGAAGACAGGATGAATCTTCCACCAAGCTGGGGTATCCACCCGGTATGCTACTTTTCCAATGCGCTTTACAATGGATAAGGGTCCAATATATTTTTGCAACAGGCGAGGGTCATGGACTCCCGCAAATAAGTACCGCTTTGGAATTTTGACCATTACTTTGTCTCCTACCTAGTATTCGACAAAGCGACGATTTTGATCAGCATGCCTCTTCATCCGCTTTTGGGCTTTGACAAGATAGCTCCGCACTATCTCCAGATTTCGCTTCCATTCTCTTGAGAAGCTAGCAGCTCGGGAGACTTTGCCATGTTTGGAGCATTCACAGTGTATGGGAGTAGCGGTTGCTGTCCGATAACAATTTCAAAAGCGCTCCTGTTGGTACTGGAACTCTTTTGTGAATTGAAACACAACTGAGCAGCATCCAAAAGCTTCACCCAATTCTTCTGCGAACCAGTTACAAAGTGGCGGAGATATTCCTCCAGCATGCCGTTGAACCATTCCGTTTGGCCATCAGATTGTGGATGAAAGCTTGAACTGTGACTTAGTTTGGACCCAAGGCACTTGAAGAGATGCGTCCAGAAGTTCCTAGTGAAGCGCGAGTCGCGATCACTAACAATCTCTTTGGGCAGACCCCAATATTTCACGACATGACAGAAGAAGAGTCGAGCTGTATCTTCTGCTGATATATACTGTGTGGCTGCTATAAAGGTGGCGTACTTTAAAAACCGATCCACCACAACCAGAATAGTTGTAAGATCCCCAACCTTGGGCAAGCCTGTGATGAAATCCAGAGAAACGCTTTCCCAAGGCCGCTTTGGAACAGCTAGTGGTTCCAAGAGTCCTGCTTGTGTCAGACGATCTGACTTGTCCTTTTGGCATGTTAGACAAGTTTTCACGTACTGAGCAACGTCGTCGGCCATTTGGGGCCAATAATATGCACCGCGAAGTAACGCCATGGTGCGTTCTTCACCAGGATGACCTACCCACAAAGTGTCGTGGCATTCCGCCAGAAGGGTCCTTCGTAGATCTCCTCCCTTAGGGACGTAAAGTCGATTTCCTTTAACTTTTAGGAACCCATCTTCTAAGTAGAACTGGCGAGTCTTACCTTGTTCTACCAAAGTAACCAGGTACTGTGCAGCAGGATCCTTGATGAGGAGACCCAGTATCTGGTCTTTGATGTTGGTGGCTACTTCGCTCCCCCTAAGGGTGGCGAGTAAGCACACGGATGCGAGGTCCGCCCTCCGACTGAGTGCATCAGCCACTTGGTTAGTCTTTCCACTGCGGTACTCCAAGTTGAAGTGGAATTCTGCTAGAAGCTCCTGCCACCTGGCCTATCGACCATTCAACTTCGGCTGTGTAAGGAAGTGCTAACCGCTGTGTTATCTGTCTTAACCAAGAACGGGGTTCCCAGCAGATAATGCCTCCAAAGGCACAGACAATGAACTACAGCCAACAATTCCTTTTCGTGGACGGCGTAGCGCCGCTCTGCATCCTTCAGCTTCCGGCTCTCATAAGCTACAGGATGTCCATCCTGTAGCAAGACTCCCCCAAGTGCATAATCGGAGGCATCCGTCTATACCTCTAATGGCTTGGCCAAATCAGGGAGGGCCAAAACGGGGCTACTAGACATAGCCGCTTTCAAGGCGTTGAATCGCCTGGGTCCCCAATCCCAAGGTGTGGCCTTCTTGAGGAGTTCTTTTAGTGGTACGGCAATAAGATAGTAGTTTCTCACAAAACAGCGGTAGAAATTACATAGGCCAAGGAACGCCCTCAAGGCATGGACGTCCTTAGGCGGCGGCCAGTCTGTGATATCCTAAATCTTCTGTTGGTCCATCTTGATCCGCCCTTCCTCAATGACATGCCCGAGGAAGTCTATCTGTTTTTGAGCAAATGAGCATTTGGACAGCTTCACATATAATTCATGCTCCCGCAATCGGGATAAGACCTTCCGCAAATGCTCTAGATGGTCCTCCAATGTCTGGCTATATACGACAATGTCGTCCAAGTAGACCACTACGAATTCATCAATATATTCTCGGAAGACTTGGTTCATCATGGTGCAGAATGTGGCTGGTGCATTAGTCAAGCCGAACGGCATCACCAGGAAGTCATACGACCCATACCTTGTCACGCACGTCGTCTTGTGCTCATCGCCCTCTGCGGTTCGCACCTGCCAATAACCAGTCTTCAGGTCTATCTTAGTGAACACCGCCGCACTACCCAATCTGTCGAACAAGTCTGCCATGAGTGGGATAGGATACTTGTTCTTGACAGTGATTTTGTTTAGGGCCCGGTAATCTACGCATAGCCGTAGACTCCCGTCATGTTTCTTTTGAAAGAGCACAGGGGACCCGTATGGGGATTTGGAGGGTACGATGATCCCTGTGTCTAACATTTCCGTTAATTGTCTCCGAAGCTCGGTGAGTTCGGGTTGTGACATTCTGTATGGCGCCCGGGCAGGTGGCTTCTCACCCGGCACCAACTAAATTTCGTGGTCCACAGTACGCCTTGGCGGAAGACGCTTTGGCATTTCTTGTGGAATGACATCCTCAAATTCCAGTAACAACTCCTTTACGGGTGCAGGGAGACGACCCGAGGAGCGTTCTATATCTTCGATGCATAGAGTAGCCAAGAATGTAGGTTCATGTCTCTTGACCCCCTTCTTCAACTGCAAGGCTGAGATGTTTTCCACAGCCATCTTCACGGGCATGTACGGGATGGAGCAGGGCTTGGCCCCGTTTGTCCCCATCATCAATAACATGTCTGCATATGGCACAGGCATGGTGTTGGTTTGTCTCAGAAATTCCAACCCCACTATCAACTCGAAGTCATCTATGATCACCACTCGCAGGTTGATTTTTCCTTCATAAGGGCCAAGTTTCACTGGCACATGTCTAGCTATTCCCCCAACTAGTTGAGGAGGTGAGTTGATAGCTTTGACACGACCTCTGCCCTTTCCTACGACTAGGCCAAGGCGTTCCACTTGAGTCGAGGCTAAATAGTTGTGGGTTGCACCCGTATCTATCATTGCTCGAATAGGCTTGCCATTTAATTTCACCTCGACGAACATTAAGGTCCGCTCCTGCTTAGGGGAGGTCTTCTCGTCCACCTTATTTTTGCCTTTCTTGTTGATAGGGCAAGAATCCTTCTTTTTACGGATACCAGCACTAGTCTCCGCCAAGGAGTCAGAAAAAGAACCCACAATTGCATTGAAGGCACCTACCGGCTCAGTCTGATCTGCATCATCAGATTCATCATTCGTTCCATCATCAACAACTTGATGAGCATTCATTTGTGCATAGGGCACTTGTTATTCCAATTTGGTCCTCCACAATGGCGACACCCTGAAGGGGGTTTTCTCCCCCGATCATTGTTGGTAGAGGCATCACTAGTGCTGCCTGAGGAGGGAGCCCTAGATTTGTTTGTACTCCGATCTCCTCCACTTCTGCCTGGGCCACTATTACTTGAATGACCCCCTTTATATCCTCCTTTGACAGGCTGTTGAGGCCTATCCTTTCGAGCTTCCACTTAATAGTCCCCAAGGCATTCCCGCTGCTTGGATTACCTTAGGTAATGTGTCTACCCTTTGTCTCTGGAGTTCCATGCGAGCATAGGGTTTCAGCCCTTCAAGGAAGGTGAAGAGTTTGTCTTTGTCCCCCATGTCTCTTATGCTCAACATAAGTGCAGAGAATTCTCGCACGTAGTCTCGCTCTGAATTGGTCTGGCAGAGCTCCCAGAGTTTCCTTTTTGCATTATACTCAACATTTTCTGGGAAGAACTGTAAGCGTATGGAAGCCTTCAATTTCGCCCATGTATCAAGAGTATCCTCACCGGCCCTGATGGCTTCATATCTCACCCGCCACCAGAGTTTAGCATCACCTTGAAGATGCATGGCAGCAGTTGCCACCTTCTTAGCTTCTTCTAGGCCCCCCACGGCATCAAAATACTGCTCGATGTCGAAGATGAAATTCTCCACTTCTTTGGCACTCCGAGCCCCACTGTACAGCTTGGGCTCAGGAATTTTTAGTTTCTGGGCCGCGGGCACGAAGTTCACAGCTCCTCCGGTTTGGTTCCCACTTCTCGAAGCAGGCCCTGCAAAGCAGCATTGACAACATTGAGCTGGCCCGTCAAGTTGTCAATGGTCTGTTGTATGGCAGCCATCCTGTCTGCCTCTTGTGCCCTGTGGGCTAAATCTTCGGCACGCTCTTGCTGGAGGCCCTCAAATTTCCCAAATATTTCGGCTGCCTCTGTGGCTGCCGTTTGCCAGTCTCCTTCCGAGTCGCAGCTAACATTTTCAATATCAATTTCGGCCTGGTGCATCCTGCGATCCAGGTCATCCAATCTTTGCAGTAGGGTGGTCTGTATGTTAGGTACAGATTCCATAATGGGTCGTAGTGTGTCAACCGTCTGCTCGAGAGCTGTGATTCGGTCCCCGTAATTCACCATGGTCAGAAATGGTGTAATGGCAATACGTTCCCTCGTCCGATGTCGAGCCTAGGCTCTGATACCAACTGTTACGCTGCGCCTTCCTGAGGTTCTTTGAAAAGGCGACGTAAGGCTAAGCAATCGCTGTCAGTACGATTGCCGTCCGCCAACTGAGGTCCCCTCCGCACGCTAGACTAGACTGTCAGTGTCGTGCGGGAAAACCAATATCGTGAGCAACGAGAGAATTGAGAGCTTGAAAAGAAAATTGAGAAAAGAGCTTGCTTGTATAAATGGAAGGCTATTACAAAAGCTACGCAGTGTCGAGGGGGCGAGACACCAGTACAGAGAAATGCTTGCTTGCTTGAATGTTTGAATGCTTATACCTCCCTAATAATGCTTAAAATAAATAAACCAATGTTACAAGAGTTGACCTAAGAAAGCTGTAAATTCATACTGAAAGAAAATAAAGTAAATCTATTCTATATTTACAAAGAAAAGAACTTCGTCTTCTACAAAGTAGAAACAAGTCCGTCAGCAGCAACTTTGTCATTTGGCTCAGGGTCCGCGCGCGGCGCTATGGGCATCTGCCTGTGGCTCGGCATTGGCGCTGGCTGTCAGTGGGGCGACAGAGGCGCTTGCGCGCTTGTCACTTGGAGCTGCCAAGACCACGGGGCCGACCGTGGCGCTAGGCGTTGGGAGGCTTGCCAGGACGCCACGGGGCGCGTCCAAGGGGTCATGGGGCATGGCTGGAAAGCCGCCCATGACAGTACATGAGATACGTAAGTTGAGATGCTTGACATCCGTGCATAGAGATGCTTTTTCTTCTACTACCCAGTTTTGGTGACATTCATGATTTTACCTGTATCTTGACATGTAGACATAGAGATGTACTTTTCTCATGCTATCTGAAAATGAAAAATCTTATTTATTGTTGAAAGGTGTTTGGACAAATCACAGTTTTCAAACTTACTCATGTGCTTTGGGTTTTCGGTGAAAGATCTAGGATTTACTGTTATACTTGAAAAGCATGTCTCTTTTTTCGTAATTGTGGACGAGTTGAGCATCTTAGCTCTGAGTTATTTTCATGTACCCTTTTATTATATTTTTATGGAATGTTGCTTGTTATTGGAGTTGGATTCTGAACCTTGTCCTAGCTCGTCACTACTTGCAACCTAAGGTTAGGTTTGTTACTTATTGAGTACATTGGGTCGGTTGTCCTCATACTACATTACTGCACCTTGCGTGCAGATGTTGGCTGCTGACGTTGCTGTGATCGACGGGAGCTGGATTTGAAGATGTACCTGCGTTCCGGTTGTAGCTGCTTCTTGTTCATGTTAGCCATAGAATTATAGAAATCTGTTTATGTACATTTCGAACATATGATGTATTTGTTTCATACTAGTTTTGTAAATTCTAATCTTAGAAGCTCATGATTTGTACTACTAGTCCTTGGGAAATTCTTGTATAAAAGCAGTTTTATTTTCATTTCTTTCACTTAATTGTCTTATTAAATTTCATTGGAATTGGATAATTGTTAATTGGCTTACCTGACGGGTTGGCTTAGGTGCCATCACGACTAGTGTGATTTTGGGTCGTGAGATTTATATGTGTAGGGGTCAATTGGTGGTGATATGGAAGGATTGAGCGCAATCTAAGAAAAAATTGAAGAATTTAGAGGTAGTATGATTTTTGGCATCCAGGTTCGAGCCAGGCCCCGGTCAAAATGCAAAGGACAGTACAAGATAGAGTTGGGTGCCCATCTTAGCACCAGGTGCCCTCCGTGGCGCCCAAGCAGGAAACCTTTCCTATTTCGGCTAGGACTTGGTAGTTTTGACCCTACACTCCCCTAACATATATAAAGGGGGTTTTAAACCTTTTTTTAGAGGTTAGACATTATTCGGGAGGCGAAAGATAACTGTAACAATTGCAAAGAACCGGATCACGCGGGTTCTTCTTCCATTCTTTCTTAGTTTGTAGATTAATGCTTTCTAATATTAACGTGATTGTTAGCACGACTATGAGTATCTAAATTTCATTCGAGGGTTTTGATGGAACATTTTGAAGATGAATTCTTGATATGTTTTCATATAATTAGCCTTTGGATTTCTCTACTTGTTTAACTACGTGCTTATTTAGTTAATTGATCAGCTCTCAATTAATGGTTCTTATTTATTATGTATTGCTTGGAAAAGAGTACATATTCAGATGTTTGTTGAATAACGTCTTTCCTAATTTATGCGAGGAATCCATATGACGGGTTTAAAGGTGGGTTTAGGAACAATAAAGCCTTGACGTGGTCATAGTAAGCGGTAAGGTAGTGCCAGCTAGCGTAGTTCGGGAGAATGTCTAGTAAATTGTTGTAGTTGCTTGGGAGAGAATTGCGACACCTAAATTGCTCCTGATCAGTAGAGATTACTTAGGAGAAATTATAGGAGATGTAGGAGGAAGAATTCCAATAATTGGAAAAATCATAACTTTAGGTCTCCTTAATCTTGTCTCAACCCTTAGTATCTTTCATTGATAGTTTACTATTGTTGGTTAATTAGTTAGACATAAGAATCTTAATATTTTTATAATTTGTTCAAACTTGTCTTCGTAGTGATAGTTAACATTTGAAGCAAAACCTTAGTTCTTTGTGGATTCGACTTTCGACTCTTAGACCGGATTATATTTGTACCGACCGCATAGTCCTTTTTATAAGGCACAGTTGGGCGTGATCAAATTTTGACGCCGTTGCCGAAGAACTAACAATGTAGTTGTACAGGTAAATATTGCTTAGTTTCATGTTTGAACTTTTATTGTATTTTATTTTATTTTTATCTTTGATTTGAGAAACATGACATCTTGGAATTATGGGAGTTTAGGTGTTGATAGTTCTACTTTTGATCTTTCTAATGCTTATTGTGGACTAAATCACCCATTGAAAAATTATCAAAATGTTCCTGGGAGTGAGTTATGTGCGCCAACTCTATCCTATATGTGGAATGTGTGTGATGTGTGCAGTGGTCAAAATGGTCACTTTTATGGTTGTGCTTATATTTCTTATCCTCCCCCAACCCCTTATTATGATGGTTCTATTTTTCCTTGTGAAGTTAATATGAACAAAGAACCAAGGGATGCTGACCTAAAAGAGATCAAGAAGATGTTAATGTGCCTTGTGGAGACACAATTACAGATACAAAGGCAAAAGGTAACAATTTACCATTTGAAGGATCAAGTGAGTCAGGTGGTGGAAGCTTTGAATATTCAACAAGCTAATTTGGTGGATAGTAGCCAAGAGCAGTGTGAAGTAGAGTCAACAGTTGACACTCTGATGGAGGAGTTAAGAGTACAACAACAATAACCTAGGCAACTAGAATTTGAGGATGTCGATGTTAAAGAAGTGGTACTAGAGTCAACCATGGCATTAATGATACAAATTTAGTTGGTTGTGGTGTTATTGGAGTGGAGGATGTTGACAAGCTTAAAATTCATGTATTTGAGCGTGTAGGACCTCATTTCAAACACTTCTCCATATTTTATTCAGATGGTGAAATGAGAGTGAATCCTTACGAGTATAAAAGAGAGCCAATGGAAGAGGTAGACGAGCCATACATTTGTCACGACCCAAATACCCAACCAGTCATGATGGTGCCTAACGCACATGCTAGGTAAGCCGGACTTAACAATAATGAACCATAATAGCAGAAAAGACATAATTAACATAAGTCTAATCCTTAATATAGCAAAATATGCCGATACATACTAAATTTCCCGGAGCTGGTAAGTACAAAGTCATGAGCTCTAAAACGAAAGTACAAGTCTGAAAGCTAAATAGCAATACTGTCTGAAATAAAGACAACAATACAATATAGAAAGAGACACCAAGACTGCGGTTGGGAATGCCGCTCTACCTCACCTCCCGGTGATCAACTCAGCTAGCAATCTCCGCTACCGGTGATTTGGTCCAATACTTGGATCTGCACAATTAAGTGCAGAGTGTAGCATGAGTACAACCGATCCCATGTACTCAGCAAGTATCATAACTAACCTCGGCGAGATAATATTGGAAAGAATTATAAATGATACTTTCTACAACTTGTACATTTCATAAATTCAACAAGTATGAACAATAATATGATCAAATCATGAAAATACGTATGAAACCAACTTGGTGCTCACAAAATCTGCTCAGTCAATGATCCAGCATATAAAGATGATATGCAAGTAAATCAGGTAAATAATCATGGAAATTGCAAGTAAAGATGTGATGCAACAACCAGATAACACTAGCTAGGTTTTCTAAGAATTTCCATAATCGTACCAAACCACCGATCAATTTTCCTTAATCTGCATGTACACCATCAACAGAGAAATATAAGAGGGTGACCCAAGGGGGATGGATCCAAATCCACACGCAACATGGATAATTCAACGTGCTATCGGCCCAGCGTGATCACAGGCTCAATATCATAATCCGCCCGGCGTAGTCACAAGTTATATCACAATATGCATGGCGTGGTCACATGCATAACAACACAATCCGCCCGTCATGGTCACAGGCATAAAAATACAATCAGCCCGGCGTGCTCACAGACATAACAATACACTCCGCCCAGCAAGTCACATGCATCCAGTCCAAATCATGTCACACAAAGACAAATATACAAGAACATATGTACATGATCAATGAATATCAGATTTCATGCTCCTGGACTGTTATAAGTGACATGCTAAAATGTATGCATATGAAAAATGTGCTATCATAGCTCAAATCGGCAATTTCATCATGAATATACCAAATATCAAGTTCAATAAGGAGATTAGCCTCTAGGTAATCTCAAAACACGGATTAAATAGCTCACAATAGGGTTAGAACTATGAAAAACATCACAACTTATAGATTAACAATCAATTCAAGGTATGTCATAGCCTAAGCATTACACTGAGCATGGATAAATACCCCGAGGCTCGCATATGGGCTCGATCACCACATGCACACCCATAGCACGTAGCTATCACAAATTACTCAGGCAACTAGTGCCTCAACCAAGTTTGGGTAAGATACTTACCTCAAGAAAGCCAAATCACTCCCCTAACAAGCCCTTTCCATGAATCTAGTCAAAATAACTTAAATATAATCAATAAAATCCATAGGAGCCGATTCCAATTGATAAAGCCAAGATCTTGAATCAAATATGCAAAGTCAACCCAGAAAGTCAACCCCAGGCTCGCACCCCGAAATCTGATAAAATTCACAAATTTCGAACACCCTTTTCTAACAATATAAAAATACCATTCATAAAATTAAATACTTTAAAATAGTATCTTAGGATTTTAAAAATATAAATATGCTATTTTGACATAAATAGTGTAATAAATATAATTATTGCAAAAAATATAGTCTATTATTGCAAATAATGTAAAAATGATATGAAATGCAATGCAATTACAGAAAATGATATAAAAATGCATAGAGTATTATAAAAATATAAGTAACTAGTTTGGCTAATTGTTCACTCGTAAATAATTTTAAGAAAATAATAAATAAATTACTTATCAATTATAAATGCTAGAATCATTTAAAAATGCTTAAAATACAAGATAAAAAAATTTGCATACATAATAATTATTTAACAAAATACCATGAAGATAATAAATTAACATTTAAAACATATCATGGAGTAATAATGCAGGAAAATATCCTATAAATAAAATTTTAAAATTTTATAAAAATGCATTATAAATTATATCAACCCACAAAGACTAATGAGGAAAAAATTAAGTATCAACACATGACTTCAATCGGGACGACCATTCCAACTCTCAGGTTTAGGCAAGTAATCACAAAATCAAGAAGTATCCAGCAATAAAATACTACATGAACAATGAGTCAAGTAACTGGGAGAAAGCCTCAAAGACAGGCTATTCAATCTTTCGCATCATCAATTTTCAGAAAACATGTTAGGAAGGTAATTTTCATGCTAAGGCCTAACAATGCTAGCATCAAATAAGTCAAAAGGCACATAGGAGCACTTGAGTTTTCGTCCTTCAATTTCCTAAAAAATAAAAATACCTGTTTCAAGTTACATCCTCTGGAAAAGAATCGATACCTTAAGAAAACCTAAGGGGGATTATTATCTACCTATGACTAACTAAAGAAAATATTTTTGGATTTTACTGTTGGACCTTAATACTTCAAGAAAGCTGTCCGCGAGATCAATCGTCGGGAAAAGTCTATTTTTTTTTATCATTTTGAATATTTCGTTAATTTAAACGAACATAACTAAAATATCATAGAAAATCACCCAGACAATGTCCTCACCCCACACTTAAAATTGTGCATTGTTCCCAATGCACACCATAAATAACAAGAGCATAAAAGAAACTCCCCGGTAGGCCAAAGGCCGAAGCATTAGCAGCTCATGTGATACTTAGACTTCTCATGGGCATAGTCCTTTTGTGCGGGTACCCCAAACTTAGTTCAAACCATCTAGCTGGTTGTCGCATCCTTCCAATGGCTTTGATTTTCATGCTCTTACAAAATAAAAATAACAGTACAAAAGTAATACATTAAAATTAAATAAATAAAATAAAATAAAAAGTAAATTTCGGTTAGTATTTCACACTTCTTGACCTTCAATTGAGGAATGTTGTTTTGCCTAAATGGCATTGCAAATTTTAGAATATTACAACGACCCGACCGGTCGTTTTGTATATTATAGCACTGTTCCTCTATTTATTACCTCTTATATGCTCATTTGTGGTTATATGACTTGCCGTGGTCGTTGGATTGGTTTCGAAAAGGTTTCAGAGTGAATTGGGACACTTAGTCCCAATGTTGGAAGCTTAAGTTGAAAGAGTTGATCGGAGTTTAACTTTTGTATGGATGACTCCGGAATGGTGTTTTGAGAATTTCAATAGTTTCATATAGTGATTTTGGACTTAGGCGTATGTCCGGATATTGATTTCTTGGTCCGTAGGTTGATTTGGTATTTTTGGCAGAAATTGGAAAGTTGAAGGTTTGGAAGGTTGAGAGGTTTGACCAGGAGTTGATTTTTTTGATACCGGGTTTGGATTTTAGTTTCAAAATTGGAATAGGACCGCTGAGTTATTTGGAACTTGCGTGCCAAATTTGAGGTCATTCGGAGTTGATTTGATATGGTTCGACATGAGCTTTGGAAGTTGAAAGTTCATTCGTTTCATTAGGTTTGAATTGAGGTGTGATTAGTGGTTTTCATGTTGTTTATGTGATTTGAGACTTCGAGTAAGTTCGTATTGTATTTTTAGGACTTGTTGGTATGTTGGGATGGGGTCCGGGGGGTAACCAGTGTGTTTCAGATTGTTGGTAGGTCATTTTTGGACTTTGAATGATTGCTGAAGTTTGGAAGTTCTGGTGCAATCGCACCTACGAGGGATTGGCCGCATGTGCGGCCTGGTGATCACAGAATTAGGCTAGGCAAGACTTGGGGAGGAGCACAGATGCGAGGTGGTTGCCGCATCTGCGAGCCCGCGTATGCAGAAAAGAGGGCGCAAAAGCGAACATGGGCAAAGACTTGGGAGTCCGCAGATGCGGAAGTTGGATCACAGAAGCGCTCCCGCAAATGCGGAGAAAGGCCCCAAAGTGTGCATGATTGGGATTTAAGTGGACTCCGCAAATGTGTAATTTTGACCGTAATTGCAGCGTCGCAGATGCGACTGAGTGAGCCACATATGGGAGCTGTTGTCTTCTCTTGTCTCAGTCTGATGATGTGCTACTGTTGCTTTCCAATCTTGTGGTATCTGCTGGCTGGTACTGCTGTGGTGCTGAGTGGTGTCATATTTCCATTGTTGCACTGTAGTTGGAGGTGTCCATGATGATTGCTGAAGTTGCAAGAAATTGAGTCCCAGGGGTATTAGTACCACCCTTTGCAACTGCAGCAATAATTTATCTACAGTACGATGGAGGGTGCTGGTTTGCTGGTATTCTATTAACTCTGCTATTGTGTCTTGAGACTGCTACTGTTTTGCTTTATGCCAGTGTAGATCCTTGTTCCTCTGTTGCTTTTAGATAATTGGGGAATTGTGAATTGTGATGTCTTGAGCCTGTGTTCCCGTAACTTGAAGATGCTGCTAAGTTGAGCGTTGTTTGTGCTTATCCTTGCTCATGTACTGCTTTATGTTGATTGAATGTTTGTTGAATGTGAGTGCTGGAGAAGTCCATGATGGTTGAATTGGATTGTTGCTGCTCTTGTATGTGTGCTTCCTCTGCTGGTCTGAGTTTCTATGTCTTGAAGCTGCTGCTGATGTGCTTTACTCCTGTGTGTATCCTTGCTCTTGTGCTGCTTCTGAGGAGAGTCTGTTGGTGTTTCAGTTTCCTGTGATGGCTGTTGGCTCTATGGATTGTTGATGTGCTGCTGAGTAGAGTCAGATTTTCAGTATTGCAATGTGGCTGGGGATGTCCAAGATGATTGCTGTAGTTGCTACAGATTGAGCACCAGGGGTGCTAATACCACACCTTGCAACTGCAGCAATAATCTGGACAATTTCAAGCTGCTTACAATATTGTGAAGGGGGCTGGGTTCAATGGTGAAGATGGTATGTATGCTGCTGTTATTTTGGATTCTTCTTTGCTCCTGATGAAATGGCAGTTGTCTTTGATTTTCATGGTGATTTGAGTTCTTCTGTTGATTATCTGTCAGGTGTGCTTTTGGCTGCTGTAGTTGCTGCAGGCTCTGTGATTGCCAGTCCATGTTGTTGTTTCTGCTAAGTTGTGTGCTGGCTGGGTACCATTGCTTTATGTTGCCAAAGAAAGTCCATCTTATTGATCCTGTGTTGCTGCTGTAATGTAGTAGTGTGCTTGCTGAATTGCAGTGTTGTATGCTAGCAAGGGGGATATATGATGATTGCTGTGATTGCAATGGATTGAACATTCGAAATGCTACAATCATACATTGTAATTGTAGCAATGATCTGGCTTCCTCCAAATTATCTACAGAGTTGAGAGCTTTGCTGAGATTGTGTTTATGTGTTTGCTGAGTTTGCTTGGAGTAATTGGGATTCAGCCTATTAACCAAAGAGGCAATATGATTCCACATTGCTTCTTTAGCAGTAGTATAACCTCTCACAGTGACTTCACTGCTGCTTGAATTCAAGGTGCTGGTGGTTAAAGAATTGAGCAGGTGTTGATAACAGTCTCTAGCATGTCCTGCAAGCAAAAACTTCATGTTAGATTGAATCCACATATCCACTTTCTCCTCATTACAATTGTTGTGATGATGCTTGTAGTGACAACCCTAGTAACATTGTGTCTGTGTGATGCTGTTCCATGGTACATCATATGGCAGTAGTTGTTGTGGAAGTATCAAGCCTTTGCTGTATTTAGCAGTGTTGGCAGATTGTGCTCCAGTTTTCCTTTGTTGCTGCTGCATTGATCTCCAGCTTCTCCTAACTGTATGAATTAGTTGGTGTGGTTGAGATGCAATTTTAGTTGTTCCTGTGTTCCTTGCAAGAAAAGAAGAGAAATTAGTGTAAAGCCACTGCCCCATTCTTTCTTTAGCATTGATGTTTTGCTTTCCACCAGGTTGCTTGCCCTTTGGCAGTGTTACTACCTCTAGTTTCTTTCCTCTCTTACTCTTAAGTATGGGTATTGGCTCTTATCACTGTTGAGCAGTCTTCTACTTTGTATATCCAAATCATCAAAACAGTAGCATTCCGTTGGTCCACTGTCCAATGCATAGTTGGCCAGGTGATCTGCCATTTTGTTGCCTTCTCTGAATGTGTGTGTTATTACTATATTGTAGTTTGCCATCAATTTCCTGATCTTTGAAACTGTTTCATCAATGGACCATGGCACTCTCCATTCTCTCGTGATACTTTTCACAAGCATCAGTGAATCAGTGTGAAGGTCTATGAGAGTGTAGTCATTGAAAATACAGAATCTCAGGGCCTCAACTATTGCCTGTGCTTCAGCTTCTGTGTTTGTGCCTTCTTGGATTTCCTTACTGCATGCATATATGATATCTCCATTCTCATCTATCAGAATAAAGCCAATGGAACTTCTTCCTGGATTACCTCTGGAGGCTCCATCTGCGTTTACCTTAGTCCAACCTTGACTGGGGAGTTCCCAAAGTACTTTTGTGTACTTCAGGGTGGGGGTGTATTGCTCCATCACAGTAAGTATGTCTGGCCATTTATGGGGGATGTTGTGCATTCATGGCTTTCTGAATTTGATAAGTAGTTGAAGAGTAGAATTGATCTGGTAGATTACTCTACTGATAGTGACTGCATCTCCATGTCTGTAGCTATTTCTTCTCTTCCACAACTCCCATACAATCACTTAGGGTAGGGCCTGCATTATTGGTTTCAATCGATTGATCACTTTTGCAGTCCAGCATTTGTCACTGCTTGGTGTAGTGTGATTCCTTCTGTGTCAATTCTTTCAAAGCCAAGGAAATACTTCCACACTTTTTTGGCAGCATATGAAGTGAAGAAGAGGTGTTGTCTTTTTTCCTCCTAAGGTTCTACGCAACAACTGCATTTAGAAGCCATGTGGTATCCCAATTTTTTGAAGAACTCATCCAGGGGTATCCTGTTTCTCCATAGATTCCACATGAAGAATGCTATCTTGAATGGCAGTCCTCTCACCAAATGTTCTTGTAAGCATTATGGGGATGCTGCCTCTTTCTCAAGTACTCCCAAGCTGATTTGACAGTGAATTCCCCACTGGTTTCTAACATCCATATTGGTTTATCAAGTGTATCAATGGAGGTTGGAGGTTTAATATTCTCCAGTATGTATGTAGCAAGTTCTACTGGGATATTTTGTATGGTTTCATCACATATAAAATCAGGTGGGGTGACAAAATATAAGGCTCCTAGTCCAGTCCAGTTTTTAAACCAGAATAGAGAAGATCCCATCTTAGGTTGCCGATAGATTTGATGCTCTATGATATTCCTGCAGTCTGTCATTTTCCTCCATATGTGAGAACCACCTCTCTATGGTAATATTATAGGATTGAGCTTTTTGCAGTATTTTTGACTCATAAATGCACTCCACAGAGTTGGTTTTGTTATGAAATTCCACCATAGCTTACAAAACAATGCTGTGGACATATCATGTAATGATCTGAAACCTGCACCACCTTCCTCATATGGAAAGCATAGAGTATTCCATGATGCCCGGTGCCTGCTTGGGTTTCCCACAGATTTGCACCAAAAAAATTGTGCAATAACCTTGTGTAGTTTATTAATTACACGGGCTGGGTGGTTTACTGCATAAAGGAGATGTATGGGCATTCTTTGTAACACATGTGTGATAAACACAACCCTTCCCCCTATGGAGAGTAGTTTCCCTTTCCAATTTTGTAATTTATCCATCACCTTTTGTATGAGATCTTGATAGTAAGCCATCTTCCTTCTCTTGTAAAAGACCGGGCATCCCAGGTAGGTAAAAGGAAATCTTGCCTCAGTGTTACTGTGATTCTTTGCACTTTGTCTGTTACTTGTGTTGAGGTGGAGTGATGCATGTAGATAGCTGACTTGTTCTTGTTGATCAGTTGGCCTGAAGCTTCTTCATATTCAGTCAGTACTTCCATTACCAGTTAGAGTGAGGTTTCATCTGATGAGGAAAAGATAATGGTGTCATCTGCATATGCTAAGTGGTTTATTTTGGGACTCCATTTAGGCAGTCCAAAACCACAGAAATACAGGTTGAACTGTAAAGCATTGAGTCCTCTAGACATGGCTTCTGCTGCCAGTATAAAGAGGGCAGGTGACAGAGGGTCGCCTTGTTTGACTCCCCTTGTGGATTTAAAGAATCCATGTGATTCCCCATTGATTAGAACTGAGTACCAGTTGTTTGCCACAATCCCATGTATCATGCTAATGAATCTCTCTTCAAATCCCATCTTCCTCAGAACCTTTACCAAGAAAAGCCATGATATTCTGTCATATGCTTTTGTCACGTCCAGTCTGAGTACCACGTTTGGGCCTGCTTTAGTTCTCAAATGGATGTCTGTTACAATTTCTTGAGTTAGCAAGACATTTTTCACTATGCTTCTGCCTTTTACAAAACCAACTTGTTTTTCAGAGATTAGTTTTGGTAAAATGCTTACCATTCTTTCATGAATCACTCTGGAGAAAATTTTATTTCTGAAATTGCTGAGACTGATTGGTCTCATGTCTGAGAAGGTCAGTACCTCCTTCTTTTTTGGCAGTAGCACCAGGTTTATGTGTGTTATACTCTTGGGGAGAGTATGTAAATTGAAAATTGCTTTTACCATATCCACTATGTCATCCTCGATTATATCCCAGCATGATTGATAGAAACTACGATTGAAACCATTAGGTCCACCAGCACTTTCTACATTAAGTCCAAACACTGCTTGTTTGATTTCATCCTTTGTTGGTTGCTGCATTAGAATATCATCTTCTGTGCTTTCCATCAATGCAGGAATATGATCCAGGATTCTGAATGTTGTAGGGGTGTTTGCTTCATGGAACTGGTCTTTGAAAACTTTAACTGCTTCCTCTGCTGTTTGCTTCCTTCTCTTCCCGCCATATACCGTGATTGTCCTGTATTCTCTTCAATTGTAATCTCTTCCTTCTGCCATTCACTTGTGTATGAAGAACTTTGTGTTTCTGTCTCCATCTATGAACCATGTCATACCAGATTTTTGCTTCCAGAATTCCTCCTCTAAGTTCAAATATCTGATAAAATCAGCCTGAACCTTTTGCAGCCTTTCTCTTTTCTATGCAGTAGGTTGTAGCTCAAATTGTGCTTTATGTACTTAGATCACTTCCTCCAGGCTTGCTATTTTTTGAAAGATGTCTCCATATGTTGCTTTACTCCATGTTGATAGAGCTCTTTTCACCTTCTTCAATTTGTGGTTGAATACCGGGAAAGGATCCCCTACAAAATCTGCTTTCCAGTTTTCTCTTACCACATCTTTAAAGGAGGGCTGTTTTATCCAGAAATTGAGGAATCTGAAAGCTTTCTTTGCAGGTGTGGTATTTTGGTTGCAGGTCAATAACATAGGACAATGGTCTGACCCTATCTTTGGCAAGTGAGTGACTTCCAAATGTGGCTGCCATTGTTGAAGTGCACAGTTAGCTAGGCATCTGTCTAGTCTTTTGAAGATACAATCTTCCTCTGCTCTCCTATTCCACCATGTGTAGATGCTACCCTTAAATCTGAGTTCAGAGAGATTGCAGGTGTTGATGCAATGTCTGAAGTCTTCCACTTCATTTAGAGATACTGGGAGTCCTCCAAAATTCTCTTCTTCATCCCATATCACATTGAAATCACCCCTACAAGCCATGGCATTGATATATCTCTGGCAAGATTGTACATACTGTCCCACAGCTCAATTCTCTCAGTGGCATCACATTTTGCATATACGAAGGTAACAATGAAAGAAAAGTGTATCTCCATGTTTGTTAGTTGTAGTGTTAGTTGCTGTTCCATATCATTTATTACTTCAGCTTCATGATCATCATCAACAAATACACATATCTTGTTGAAACATTGGCATAGCACTTTGGCATCCCAATCTTCCTTCTGTACCTCTCTAATTTTTTAAGTTTCTGCTTTGGTTCCATGAGCCCAATGAATTGAAAATGGTGTTGTCTGTGCATATTGATCAGTCTTTCAAAAGCTAGCTGAGTGTTGACTGATCTTATATTCCATATGATTCCATTCATGATTGAGTGTGGGATTTATACAGGATCCTCCTGGTTTGGACCCCTGACATTGCATTTTGATTGTCCTTGCCCTGCTTTTTCTTGCCCCTTTTTGCTGATTTCCTTGCATCCATAAACTTTAGAGATATGTCTGCTTGTCTCGCCACATTGATGAGGTTTTGAGTAATAGATTCCTCATCAAGGTCCCTTCCTGTTTCTATTATATGCTCTCCTTCTTCAGTAACTCCTCTATATTCTACTAATTGTGTATTGATGTCTGCTTGGCTCATTCCTGCGATCTTTGTAATGTGGCTCAGTTGTCCTTTATTGATAGTCTCTTCATGTGAGGTAGTAGCTACCTCCTCCTTGTGTTGAATATTCCTTCCTTGACTCCTACTTTCCTTTCTCCAGCGTTCTGGATGTCACGACCCAAGCCGGAGGGGCATGACTGGCACCCGGACCCTACTCACCGAGTGCCGACGTACCTGTCATCAAACTTCTTTTATTGTCTATAAGGACCGATGAGGCTAGTATAAATAGCAAAAAATAATCACAATCAGCTTAAACTGTCTAGTAATGACATGTATATACATATATAATATGGCCAATAAGGCTGTAACGCAAATACTGTACAACAAAATACATTTGCCAACAAGGCAATCTCACTATACATAAGTCGACCCCTTGTCTATGAGCCTCTACAAGAAGATAAGTAATGCAACCTGTGTGGGAATAGGGCCCCGACATACCCAAAATACCTATGACAAAATGCATACCAAGACCACGACAATTCCGAAGGATGGATCTTGCCAATATCCGCTGAACTGGGCAGCCTACTGTGGTGGGGGAGCCTCGTCTATGTGTCTGTCCGGAGCTGCAGCACGACATGCAGCGTCCACAGATAAAAGGACGTCAGTACGGATAAAGTACTGAGTATGTAAGACAGGAAAACATTATATAAGAACAGTAATATGCGTCGGGATAAGAAACATACAACCTGTACCATCTGAGTGCCTCTGAGGGCGACTGACCATGAAATGCCTGATGTGCGTATGCATATATATATATATGCCTCTGTGGGCCTCATCATCATCATATACATACGCTTCTGTGGGCCTCATCATCATCATACCCAACTGATCAGTGGTTGCACAATAGGTGCCGTATCCGGCCGACTATAGCGCGGCTCGGTAGAGTAAAATAGATGTCGACTATAGCGCGACTAAATAGAGTGAAACATATACATATGTATAGTTGCACAATAGGTGCCATACCCAACCGACTATAGTGCGACTCGGTAGAGTAAAATAGATAATGCATGCTGGACTCATAGGGATCACACTTTCTGAATCTTTCAAAATGACGTAAGGTCGAAGAAAAAACACACATCAATCCTCTCATAAGAGGGGAAACAATATAAGTACTTCTAGCTTCTAAGAGTAGAGCATCTTTGTGGCTCGTTCATTGCATTATGTATAATCAGAGTCGTGCAAAAGAAAGAAAGGGACGGTCTCACATACCTGGTATATACTGCACCAATCTCAAGCCATGCAACTGTCACAACTCCTTAGTCTACGATGAAAGAACGATTCTATTGTTACCCTTTAAGCGTTATAGCTATTATCAACCACAACCCTAAATTTATATGGTGTTTCTCTACACCCTTCTTTCTCCAAAACTCCACAAAAATAGTAGTAAAACATGCAGCCCAACAGCAAGCCAAAACAAACCACACCCAGTCCACTACCAGTAAATAACTTGAACCCACATCTTCCGATCACCATCCCGTGAGTTCTTACATGCATAGAACGAATTTCCAAGAATTTCCAGGAGAAAGGATGTATGAAGGAGAGTAGTAACTTACCTCGCCTGTTGGATAAGTCAGCCCTCTTCCTTGGTTCTTCAACCTCTAGGTTTTACTCCCACTTAGGGCTTGAAAGTGAGGGAAAATCGGTTAGGGCCTTTTCCTAGTTCTTCAATCTCCAGATTTCTCTCCCCAATTAGAACTTGAAGGAGAGGGAGAATTGATTTAGGGTTTGTGTGGGATTTTTCAGAAGGGGTTGCAGGGGTTCTATCTCGTTTGGTTTTTAAGGTTTGAAGTAAGAGTGAAATATCTGGGTATAATCCTTTAAAATTTCCCTCCTGACCGACCTTGGGAACCTTTAATCTTGTCCTTTAATTTGGCAAATAAGTGACGCACGTGTCTGACGCTTACACGTTTGCGATCGCATTTACTTCGCAGAACCAACATGCGGTTCGCATTCTGGAAGCTGATCTCAGCCCAGAAATCTGTCTCATTCTGCGACATAGGAGGTCTGATTTGCGGTCCGCATTTTGGAAATGCGATCGCATATTGACCGCATTCCTGACGTAGATTTCTACCCAGAAATCTGTTTCAGTCTGCAATACATTTGGTACAATATGCTGTTCGCATTTTAGAAATGTGACCGCACCTGTGACTGCATTTCTTACATTGCTCTTTGTCCAGAAATCTGCCTTGGTCTGCGATTTCAGCATGAGAAAATGCGGCTCACGTGAGGGTTTTGCGGTAGCATACCCAGCTTTGCTAAGCCTTTTGCTCTTTTCTTGACTTTTTGAACTCTTTTCCGGTTCTTAGGCCCTTATATGTAGACTATCTTATGGCGCAATCTAACGTATGCAATTATGGGGTTTAACACTCTCCCCCCTTAAGAACATTCATCCTCGAACGTAAGGATCTAGGGGGATTTTACTCATTGTGGATTTCGGCCAAGTTTCCCTCATCAATAGAGGACGAACTTGCAAGCATTTAACTCAACGTACGTTCCTACAAGAGCATGTAGACTTATGGACATGTACATTATCTGCATATTACCATTTCTATTAAGGAAAAGTATTCTCAAGTTGTTGTTTACCTCATGAAGACGTTTCTCCTTTTGATGCATCCTGCGTTCTCCCGGCACCCTCATTATCTCCATTCTGGAACAGGTAAGGGTATCTAGACTTCATCTCCTCCTCTGCTTCCCATGTCACTTCTTCCGTATGCTTGTTCCTCCACAATACTTTAACAGAGGCTACATCCTTCGTTCTTAGTTTGCGGACTTGTCGGTCTAGTATAGCCACCGGTACTTCTTCATATAATAGATGCTCTGTAATTTGTACATCTTTGATAGGGACGACTCGAGAAGGGTCTCCAATACATTTCCTTAACATAGATACATGGAATACCGGATGGACAAGTTCCAATTCGGACGGCAGTTCTAACTCATAAGCCACACGTCCAATTCGTCGAAGAATTTTATACGGACCGATATACCTTGGACTCAGCTTACCTTTCTTCCCAAAATGCATGACACCCTTCATTGGAGAGACCTTCAGGAACACCCAATCACCAACTTCAAACTCCAGATCACAACGTCGGACATCAGAATAGGACTTTTGCCTACTTTGTGCCATTTTCAATCGTTCCTGTATCACCTTTACCTTCTCGATGGCTTGGTGGATCAGATCTGGCCCATATAACTCAGTTTCACCGACTTTGAACCATCCAACTGGTGATCTACATCTCCTCCCGTATAGTGCCTCGTATGGGGCCATCTTAATACTGGAGTGGTAGCTATTATTGTAGGCAAATTC
>MCJB01051475.1:39218-122295 GCA_002018475.1 Nicotiana obtusifolia | reverse complement strand
AGCAGATTTGGGAATGAAATCCAAGCCATTGCTTTGGACGTTTCTTCTCCTTTTTTGAATTTGGCGTCATAAATCAATGTCGTCATTTGATATTCGTATCCATCTTTTGCTTTCAGATAATATACTTCCTTTCGATGTGAAGTTGATGAAGTATTTCCATAGCGTCAATCGAATAGCACGTTCCTGTCTCTGAGGAGCCCAATGTTACAATCGCCTTTAATTCCACACTGGGTAGGAATTAACCTGCGCAGCTCTTGAATGTCAGGCCACCCATAGGAACATTTTCTGATTACTGCATATTTAAGGCCTTCGATTATGTTCATTCTATCAACTTCAGCTTTTGTAAATTTGATATAGGGCTAACCTTGCAAGAAGCTTGCTCTTTTGAAAGGTATTGGCTCAATTTGTGCTGTCGAGTTAGGGTTTACTGTTGAGGGCAAGTTTAGGGTTGAGGGTCTGAGTAGACGACTGCAGTCTAGGGGTTGTTGACTGGTTGTGTTTGTGGTAGGAGGTTGGGAAGTGAGGTGAGGAGGTTCGCCAGCTGGTTGAGCTCTGGCTGGCGTCGCCATGGATGGTGATGAGAGCTTCGTGTTCTTCGCTCACTTTCTCTCTCTTATCGCCAGAACCTCTCTCACTAAAAGCATCTGTTTGAAATCCTTAACTTTGATTTTTGTGTTGTTCCAGCTCGTGTGGGAGGTTTTTCAAAGTGGTTTATGTTCTGTTAAATACTACCACAAGTTATTAATATCAACCCAGGTGATTTCAAGTCTTCTAAAGTGACTCTAGTGTCGAAAAACCCTAACTGATTACTAGCTTTGCTTCCTTATTCTTGTGGCAGCATTGGAGGGATATTTCATGGTCAATTAAGGTCATATTGGAGTTGTTCCTCCTGTTTAAAGGTAAGGAACCTCTTACCCTAAATGTATTTAAGATTATCCAAGTTACGGCTAAGTTGTTGAAGCTAGAACTTGTGAGATATATATCAAAAGGCTTGTTAGTAATGTTGTTGGTTGGTGGACTATTTTGGGAGGCTCAATATGATTATTATTGATGTTGTTTGGTGATTGTTTTAACTTGTGGGAAGTCATATAAATAGGGGAGGTGCTGTCCGTTTCATCATAAAATAGGTTGCGGTTGATACATAATAGTTACGATGCTTACGATAACGATAGTGTCATTTCACTTATTGTAGACTAAGGAGTTGTGACATTTTCATAGCTTGAGGATGGGAATTATATACAAGGTGTGTGAGGCTATTGCTTTCCTTCTTTTGCACGACTCCGATTGTACATAAAGTAATGAACGAGCTTCCAAAGATACTCCACCCTTAGAGGCTAGCAGTACTTACATTATTTCCATTCTTATGGAACGATTGAGGTTGATGTTACTTCTCTTATTCTTATGTTATCAATGTTGTTGGTACTTCCTAATTATTATAAGATTCTTGATCAAGAGTTAGTCCTAATAACGTGTACGGAGGATACCGACCTTACGTCACTCCGAAAGGTTCAGAATGTGATTCCAATGAGTCCAGCACTCATTATATATATATGTATCTATTTTACTCTACTGAGCCATGCTATAGTCGATCGGGGTACGACACTTATTGTGCAACCACAGATCATATTGGTTTTACCGAGCTCCACGTGGTCGGGAACGATTCTACCGAGCCTTATGATGGTCGGGTACATTTTTACCGAGCCTATGCGGCCGGATACGATATGATGATGATAATGCCCAAAGAGGCGTATGCTTTAAAAGTTTATGTGTATATATATGTATATATATATGTATCATGCATTTCAAGTCAGTAGCCCTCAAAGGCACCAATATATTACAGGTTGTATCATCTCTATCCCTGTTTACATTACTATTCTTACTTATGCTTTTCTGCCTTACATACTCAGTACTTTATTCGTACTGACGTCCTTTTTATTTGTAGATGTTGTATGTCGTGCTGTAGGTCCTAATAGATAGGCAGGCAAAGCTCCCCCACCATAGTAGGCTGCCCAGTTCAGCGGTGATTGGTGAGATCCCTTCTCCGGACTTGCCGTGGTCTTGGTATGCATTTTGTTATAGACATTATGGGTATGTCTGGGCCTTGTTCCAGCAATGTTGCATCACTTATGTTCCTTTAGTGCTTCATAGACAGGTGTCGACTCATGTATAGTTTTGATTGCCTTGTCGACTGATTTTTGTTGTATAGTCTCTCATGGCAGCTTGTCAGCTCGATCTTATACATAGCTTCATGACAGCCTTGTCGGCCCATGTTATATGTGTTCATGCCATTATCTGTCATTGTTGGTTGTTTAGGATTCATGTCTACCATTTATATTGATCTCGTCGGCCCTTATAGATAATAAGAAAGGTTAGATAAAATGTGTGTTGGTGCTCAGCAGATATGGCCCGGGTGCCAGCCATGGTCCTCCAGTTTGGGTCATGACAAACTTGGTATATGAGCAAGTCCGTCCTAGGGGTTGTCTATGAGTCGTGTCTAGTAGAGTCTTGATTATGGATGTGTAGCGTACCATATTTATAATCAAGAGGCTACATGACATTTAGGGTTGTTACCTTCTTCCCGAATCTAGATCGTGCGTAGAGTTGAGTCGTACGTGTTCGTCTCTAATATTCACCTTGTTTTCTTTCAGCAATGCCTTCGACTAGGAAGCAAGCAATTAGTAGACGACTTGATACAGCTGCGGGAGAGGGTACCAGTCAGGTGCCTTTATCCAGAGCAGGCCAATGTGAGGCTTAGAATGAGATGCCGTCTCGTGCCTCATCTACCCCGTCTCCTCTAAAGGATATTAGGAGGGACCCAGCACCTCCAGTTCCTCCGTCTAGCACTACGGAATAGGATATGCGAAGTGCGGTGCAATTGTTGACTAGCTTGGTAGGTGCTCAGGCTCTGAGGCAAAATATCGGTGCTGCTGATAAACCCATGCGAGAGTTCGTGATTTTATTAATCTAGAGCCTCTAGTGTTTACCGGATCAGACCCCAAGGAGGACCCACAGACTTTTATTGATCAGGTTTATCGTACACTGCGGGTTATGCATGCTAGTGATACGGAGGCAGTAGAGTTGGCTTCTTATCGATTATGGGATTCAGTGGTTTTATGGAATGATAGTTGGGAGAGATTCAAGGGTCCGAATGCTCCTCCAGTTGTGTGGAAGGAATTTTCTGAGGCCTTTCTTCGTCACTACTTGCTAGTTGAGATACGACGAGCTATAACTGATAAGTTCTTGAACCTTCAACAGGGTAATATGAGTGTGCGAGAGTATAGTATGCAGTTTCATTCTTTAGCAAGGTATGCCCCCCATATGGTGGCGGAGATGAGCGATAGGGTGCACCTGTTCGTAAACGGGTTAGGACCACATCTGATAAATGAGTGCACGACAGCCTCCTTAGTAGAGGGCATGGATATTTCTCGTATTCAGTCTTATGCCCAAACACTAGAAGATCGTAAGCGCCAGCAAAGGGCAGATAGGGAGCAGGATAAGGGCCAATATAAGAAGGCGAGATTTGCAGGGTATTCTGATGACTTCAGAGGTAGTATCAGGCGCCAGTCTTCGAGGAGTTTGGCGCCACCTGTAGCTAGTGCTCCTCAATAGTTTTAGAGGCCTTGCTATGATCGATTTACCTATTCTGATTCAGGTCAGAGTTCGCGGGCATCAGGCTCACAATATCATAGGCATACTAGTAAGACAAGACCCCCAACACCTCATTGTGATCAGTGTGGCAAGGCCCACATTGGACTGTGCCGTCGAGGTTCCGATGTGTGCTATTCTTGTGGAGAGCCTTGCCATATGATGCGGGATTGTCCTAATAAAGGAGGTGGTGGTATGGCTCAATTGACTGAATCTGTGTCTGGTTCTTCCTAATCAGTTCGACCTCCAACACGGGGTTTTCAGCAGTCGACCGCTTGTGCCGAGTTTGAGTGGTAATTAAAATCGAACCTATGCTTTAGTAGGTCGACAGATCTCGAGTCATCTCCAGATGTTGTTACAAGTATATTGTCTGTGTTTTCTTATGATGAATATACATCGATTGATCCGGGATCTACATTATCATATGTTATACCTTTTTGGCTAATAAGTTTGGTGTTGAACCTGAATTGATAAGTAAACCACTTGCGGTATCTACTCTGATAGGAGATTCTGTGATTGCTAGAACGTTAAATAGAGTTTGCACAATGATTATTTGTAGTCGTCAAACCTCAGCAAATTTATTTGAGTTAGAAATAGTTGATTTCGATGTGATAATGGGAATGGATTGGTTGGCCTCATGTTATGCAAATGTTGGTTGTTGTACGAAGATTGTTAGGTTTCAGTTTCCTGGTGAACCCGTCATCGAATGGAAGGGGAACGTTGGTATGCCGAAAGGTAGGTTTATTTCCTATCTTAACGCAAGGAAGATGATCTCAACAGGTTACATTTATCATCTTGTTCGTGTTAAGGATGCGGAGGCAAAGCCGCCTACTATACAATCAATCTCCGCGGTCAATGAATTTCCAGTTGTTTTCCTAGATGAGATCCCAAGCCTTCCTCCTGAAAGAGAGATTGAGTTTGGCATTGATATCCCTCCATAAAGGATGGCCCCGACAGAGTTGCAAGAGTTGAAGGCGCAGTTGAAGGACTTGCTGGATAAGGGCTTCAATAGACCTAGCACTACATTTTGGGGTGCGCCAGTCTTGTTCATGTGAAAGAAAGATGGGTCGTTATGGATGTGTATCGATTATCGACAGTTGAATAAGTTTACTATAGAGAACAAGTATCCACTTCCAAGGATTAACGACCAGTTTGACTAACTCTAGGGTGCCAAGTATTTCTCCAAGATCGACTTACGTTAAGGGTATCATCAGGTGAGGGTCAAGGAGAAGGATATTCCAAAGACGGCCTTCCAGACAAGATATGGGAACTTTGAGTTCTTGGTGATGTCGTTCGGGCTAACAAATGCCCCAACAATTTTTATGGATCTCATGAATAGTGTATTCAGGCCCTATATTGATGTGTTCGTGATCATACTCATTGATGACATTTTGGTGTATTCTTGTTCGGATGCAGAACATGCGGATAGTATTACAGACCCTTCAAGATCGTAAGTTATATGCTAATCTCTCCAAAAAATGAATTCTGGCTAAATTCAGTAGCATTCCTTGGTCATGTGATATCTGACGAGGGTATTAGTGTCGACACTCAGAAGATTGATGCAGTGAAGAATTGGCTGAGACCTACAACACAGTCAGAAGTCCGCAGGTTCCTAGGGCTAGCAGGATATTATAGGAGGTTTATAGAAGGGTTCCTCTATATCAGCACCATTGACTAAGTTAATACAGAAAGCTACGAAGTTCCAGTAGTCTGACACTTGTGAACGTAGTTTTCAGGAGCTAAAGAATCGATTAACATCCGCGCCAGTTCTCACTCTCCCAGAAGGAACATAAGGTTATATGGTTTATTGTGATGCCTCAGGTATAGGCTTGGGGTGCGTATTGATGCGACGTGGAAGATGATTGCATATGCATTAAGACAAGTGAAGAAGCATGAAAAGAATTACCCGACTCATGATTTAGAATTGGCAGCAGTAATATATGCTTTGAAGATATGACGGCACTACTTATACGGCGTCCATGTTGACATCTACACAGATCAGAAGAGATTACAATACATCTTCAAGCAGAAGAAGTTGAATTTGAGGCAGTGTAGGTGGCTTGAATTACTGAAAGATTACGATATCAAGATGTTGTACCATCCCGGTAAAGCCAATGTTGTGGCAGACGCTCTCAGTCGTAGTCAATAGAAAGCTTAGTACACATTGTGGCAAGTAGACAGGGGTTGACTGAAGAGCTTCATCAGCTAGCCAATGTGAGAATCAAATTGTTAGACTCTGATGACGGAGGTGTTACTGCACAGAATACATCAGAATCATCTTTGGTAGCCGCGGTAAAAGCACGGGAATATGAAGATCCTACCTTAGTACGATTGAGAGAGAGCATTCAACAGTGTAAAATTACGGCTTTCAAGATCGGAGGAGATGGAGCACTGAGATACCAGGGCCGAAATGTGTGCCTAATGTGGCAGGGTTACGAGAGAAGATTATGATTGAGATTCATCAGTCCCGATATTCCATCCATCCCGGCTTGACAAAGATGTATCATGACGTTAAGGAGTAGTATTGGTGGGATAACATGAAGAAGTCTATTGCAAAATTTATAGCCCAGTGTCCTAATTGTCAACAAGTAAAGATCGAGCATCAGAAACGTGGTGGATTGATTTAGAATATAGAGATTCTAACCTACAAATGGGTGATTAATATGAACTTCATTATTGGATAACCTCGCTCTTATCATAAGTTTGACTCCATCTTGGTGATAGCTGATCGACTTATAAAATATGCCCATTTTCTGCCAGTTAAGACAACTTACGCAGCTGAAGATTATCGAAGTTGTATATCAAAGAGATTGTTAGGCTTCATGATGTGACGGTATCCATTATATCAGACCGAGGAGCTCAATTTACGGCTAACTTTTAGAGGTCTTTTCAGAAGGGTTTTGCCACACAAGTGAATCTTAGCACTGCATTCCATTCGCATACTGACGGACAGGCTAAACCTACCATTCAGAAACATGAAGATATGCTACTAGCATGTGTTAAAGATTTCAACGGGAATTGGGATGACCATCTGGCACTCATAGAACTACCCTACAATAATAGCTACAAATTCCAGTATTATAATGACCCCATATGAGGCACTGTAAGGGAGGAGATGTAGATCACCATTTGGATGGTACGAAGTTGGTGAGATAGAATTATATGGGCCAAATTTGATTCACCAAGCCATTGAGAAGGTAAAAGTGATACAAGAGCGATTGAGGACAGCACAAAGCAGGCAAAAGTCTTATTCCGATGTCCGACGTCGTGATCTGGAATTGGACAAGTTGCATATCAGTTAGAATTGCCATCCGAAATGGAATTTGTCCACCCGGTATTCCATGTATCTATGTTGAGGAAATGTATTGGAGACCCTTCTCGGGTCATCCCTATCAAAGATGTACAAGTTACAGAGGATCTATCATATGAAGAAGTGCCAATGGCTATATTAGATCGACAAGTCGGCAAGCTGAGAACAAAGGATGTAGCTTCCATCAAGTATTGTGGAGGAACAAGAATATGGAAGAAATGATATGGGAAGTAGAAGAGGAGATGAAGCCTAAATAACCTTACCCTTTCTGGATTGAAGATAACGAGGATGCCGCGGGAACACAGGACGCTTTAGAAGGTGAAACGGCTATGTGAGGTAAGCAATAGCTTTAGAATATTTTTTCTTAATACAAAATGGTGATATGCAGATAATGTACATATCCATAATGCTTTATATAGCCTTGTAAGGCCATAGGTTGGGTTTAATTGCTTGCAAGTTTGGATAGTGTCCATTTTATAGGGGAAATCGGCCGAAATTTCCGTCGGAATCCACGATGAGTTAGACTCCCCATAAACCCTTACATTCGAGGACGAATTTCCCTAGGGGGGGAGGGTGTTACAACCCATATTCGCGTACGTTAGATCACACCGTAAGTTAGTTGACGTGATGTGAGATTATTTTTGAGATGATAAGAAGTTAATCCTATTGATCTTAAAAGATACAAGGGTGTATAAGAGTGATTAACAAGTGTTAGAAGTTAAACGAATCAAGGATGTTGTAACCCGTATTTTCGGGTAAAACTAGAGGTGCTTAATATTCCCAAGAGGTCTTGTTTAATGTATTTGAATCATATAATATCTGTATCATAAGTCTTGAGGTCAAGCGAGTTATGAAGGAAAAATCTACAAAAGTTATCGTAATTTACGTTCATAATTTTACTTAAATTTTTGGTCAAATGTCACTAAGATTTTCTCCCAATTTACTTGGAATTACAGGGTGACCTACCCACAAAATTGAATATCTATGAGTCTAGATATCAACGCATTAAACCGTTCATCGATACGATCTCGTAGTAGAGAGATATTCGCGTTTACGCGAGACTGCGCCAAGCAGCTCTCCGTGGGGCCCACATAGGCGGTTGAGACATATGGATATATATATAACATGCCTCAACCCCGTTTTAAGTCATTCTTATTCAGTATATCCAGACCTTAGAACCCTATGAGCACTCTCTCAAGGTTCTCTCATGGTCCAAGACCAAAACAGAGGGCAAACAACACAAATCAAGTGTTGGGAATCCCGTGGCACTAGTAAGTTTCTTCTTCTTCTTCTTCTTGTTGCTGATTTTTGTGTTGTTACAGCTCATTTGGGTGGTTGTTTTAAGTGGTTTATGTTCTTTACAATACTACTTCAAGTTTTTAATATCAACCCTAGGTGGTTTCAAGTCTTCTAAAGTGATTCTAGTGTCGAAAAACCCTAAATTATTGCTAGCTTCGCTTTCTTGTTCTCGTGGCAGCATTGGAGGGATATTTCATCGTCAATTAAGGTCTAATTGGAGTTGTTCTTTCTGTTTAAAGTTAAGGAACCTCTTACCCTACATGTATTTAAGATTATCCAAGTGACGGCTAAGTCGTTGAAGCAAACACTTGTGAGATATATATCGAAAGACTCGTTAGTAATGTTGTTGGTTTGTAGACTATTTTGGGAGGCTCAATATGATTATTATTGATGTTGTTTGGGCTGTTTGGTAATTGTTTTAACTTTTGGGAAGTCATATAAATAGGGGAGGTGCTGTCCGTTGCATCGTAAAATAGGTTGCAGTCGATACATAATAGTTACGATGCTTAAACGATAACGATATTGTCATTTCACTTATTGTAGACT
This sequence comes from Nicotiana obtusifolia, assembly GCA_002018475.1. Classification (NCBI taxonomy): domain Eukaryota; kingdom Viridiplantae; phylum Streptophyta; class Magnoliopsida; order Solanales; family Solanaceae; genus Nicotiana; species Nicotiana obtusifolia. Next base: position 113,495 of record MCJB01051475.1, on the reverse strand, counting down.
AAGGAGTCGTGAAATTTCCATTGCTTGAGGTTGGGAAGTATATACAAGGTATGTGAGGCTATCCTTTCCTTCTTTTGCACGACTCTAATTGTACATAATGTAATGAACGAGCTTCAAAAGATACTCCTCTCTTAAAGGCTAGCAGTACTTACATTGTTTCCCTTCTTATGGAACAATTGAGGTTGGTGTTACTTCTCTTATTCTTATGTTATGAATGTTATTGGTACTTCCTAATTCTTATAAGATTCTTGATGAAGAGCTAGTCCTAAAAACGTGTACGGAGGATACTGACCTTACATCACTCCGAAAGGTTCAAAATGTGATTCCAATGAGTCCAGCACTCATCATATATATATGTACTATTTTACTCTCGGCAGCCGCGGTATTGTCGTCCGGGTACGGCACCTATTTTTCAACCACTGATCCGATTGGTTTTACCGAGCCCCGCGTGGCCGGGTACGGTTCTACCGAGCCTTATGATGGCTAGGTACGTTTTTACCGAGCCTATGCGACCAGGTACGATATGATGATGATGATGATGACCACAAAGGCATATGTTTTAAAGTATATATATATATATATATATGTATATATATATATATATATATATCACGCATTTTATGTTAGTAGCCTGAAGAGGCACCCAGATGTTACAGGTTGTATATTCTCTATCCTTGTTTACATTACTGTTCTTACTTATGCTTTCCTGCCTTACATACTTAGTACTTTATTCGTACTGACTTCCTTTTTACTTGTGGACGCTGCTTGTCATGCCGCAGGTCCTGATAGACAGGTAGGTGAAGCTCCCCCACCATAGTAGGCTGCCCAATTCAGCAGTTATGCGAGATCCCTTCTACAGACTTGCCGTGGTCTTGGTATGCATTTTATCATAGACATTATGGGTATGTTGGGGCCTTGTTCCGGCAATGTTGCAGCACGTATGTTCCTTTAGAGGCTTATAGACAGGTGTCGACTCATGTATAGTTTGGATTGCCTTGTCGACTGATTTTTGTTGTATAATCTCTCATGACAGCTTGTCAGCTCGTACCTTATACATAGCTTTATCATAGCCTTGTCGGCCCATGTTATATGTGTTCATGCCATTATCTGTCATTGTTGGTTGTTTAGGATTCATGTCTACCATTTATATTGATCTCGTCGACCATTATAGATAATAAGAAAGGTTAGATAATATGTGCGTTGGTGCTCGACACGTATAGCCCGGGTGCCAGTCATGGCTCATCAGTTTTGGTCATGACATATATATTTGTTATCTATTTTTACTATTTATTATTAATTGATTTTGTCTATTTTAAAAGCTAGCCTAGTGTAATGACCCGACCGGTCATTTTGTGTATTGTCGCCCATTTCCTTATTTATTGGTTCTTCCATATTCATTTGCGGTTATGTGACTTGCAGAGGTGGTTAAATTGGTTTCAAGATGGTCTTGGAGTGAATTGGGACAGTTAGTCCCAAGGTTGGAAGCTTAAGTTGTAGGACTTGACTGAAGTTCGACTTTTATGTCGATGACTTCAGAATGTTGCTTTGATGGTTCCAATAGTTTTGTATGATAATTTTGGTCTTAGGTCAATGTCCGAATTTGGATTTGGAGGTCCGTAGGTTGGTTTGGTGCTTTTTGGAAAAAGTTGAAGGTTTGGAAGGTTGATAGGTTTGATCGAGAGTTGACTTTGTTGATAGGGGGTCCAGATATTGGTTACGTAAGTTAGAAAGGCCCTTTGTATCATTTAGGACTTGCATGAAAAATTCGAGATAATTTTGAGGTGTTTAGGCATGTTCGGTGTAAGTTTTGAATTCGGAAATTTCATTAGTTTCCTTAGGCTTGAATTGGGGTGTGATTCATGGTTTTGACGTTGTTTGGCGTGGTTTGAGGCCTCGAGTAGGTCTGTACTATGTTTTGGGAGTTTTTGGTGTGATTGGACGGGGTCGTGGGGGCCTCGGGTGTGTTTCAGATGGGTCTTAGACAATTTCCATTATGTTTGGACTGCTGATCGAGTGCCTCTTGTTTCCTTCTTCGCAATTGCAAAGAGGACGACAAGATTGCGTAGTGTTATTTGGTGGCAGGTGGTTTTGTTCGTCGCGTTCGAGAGGATAGTGATTTATTCGTGAAGCTTTAGAAAGGCTGTGCTTCGTGATAGCGAGCAGCGAGCTGCATTCGCATATAAGAAAGGTAAGGCTGAAGGGTGGCATGCGTTTGTTCATCGTGATCGCGAGGACTGATTCGCGATCGCATAGCTTTTGAGCGTCAGGTCACTGCGTTTAAGAGGACTATGTCGCATTTGTGTAGGAGGTTTTTGGCAGCTGCTGAATTTTGTTCTTCGCGATCGCGAAGGCATTTCCTGTATCGCGAAGGATATGCCCGGGCAGACTATATTGAACTCGATTTTGAGGGTTTGAGTTATTATATCCCATTTTGAGTTAGAGAGCTTGGTTTTGGGCAATTTTTTAGGGGAGTTTCACAATTTGGATCGGGGAAGTGTTTTTGACTTAGATTTGTTATTATTTCATGATTCCAACCTCGATTTAGTGTTTAATTAATGATTTGAATTGGAGATTTTGAGTATTTTGTTAAAACTTTTTCTGAAACATAAATTGAGGATTTGAAGGTCGATTTGAGGTCAGAATTGTATGATTTTGGTATGGTTGGGCTCGTATCGGAATAGATGTTTGAAATTTGTGAGTTTGCATAGGTTGCAAGGTGTGCGCCCAGAGTTGACTTTTTTGGGTTGAGTTTTTGATTTTGGTTAAAAATCCTAGCTTTACCATTTGGATTCACTTCCTATGGTTCTATTTTGTGCTATTAAGTTATTTTGGCTAGATTTGGGTTGTCCGGAGGTTGATTCGCTAGGGAAGGGCTTCTTAGAGTACTAATTTGTCTTACTTGAGGTAAGTATCTTGCCTAAACTTGGTTGAGGCACTAGTTGCCTAAGTTATTTGTGATAGCTACGTGCTATGGATGAACATTGTGTGGGGTTTGAGCCCATGTGCGAGCATTATGGTATTTATTTATGCTCGGGATAGTGCTTAGGCTATAATATGCCTTGAATTGATTGTTAAGCTTAAAGTTGTGATGTTACTCATACTTGTAACCTTTTGTGAACTATTTGATCCATATTAGGCTACATAGAGGCTAACTCCCTGAATGAACTTGATAATTGCTATTTCCGTGATGAAAGTGTCGATTTGAGCTATGATAGCACACTTTGCACATGCATACACTTTAGCATGTCATTTACACCAGTCCAGGAGCATTAAAAATTGGATATGCATTGATCATATACATATATTCTTGTATATTTGTTTCTGTGTGTTATGATTTGGACTAGATGCTTGTGACTATGCCGGGCAGATTTTTTGGTTATGCTTGTTACCATGTCGGGCGGGTTGTGTTGTTATGCCCGTGACCACGCCAAGTGGATTGTGTTGTTATGCCAGTGACCATGCCGGGCAGATTGTGTTGTTATGCATGTGACCACGCCGGGCAGATTGTGTTGTTATGCATGTGACCACGCCGGACAGATTGTGTTGTTATGTATGTGACCACGTAGGATGGATTGTATTGTTATGCCTATGACCATGCCGGCCGGCTTGTAGTATTATGCCTTTGACCACGCCAGGCGGATTATGATATTGAACCTATGACCACGTGGGGCTGATAGCACGTTGAATTGGCCATGCTGCATGTGGATATAGATCCATCCCCCTATGATCACCCTATCATTTGCCTTCTTGATGTTGTACACATGGATTTGAGGAAAACGTATCAGTGGTTTGGTACAGATATGGAAATATTGAGGAAAATCTGGCCAGTGTTTGTTTTGGACTTTGCAAATCAACTTTACTTGCAATTTTCGTACTTATTTACCTGGTTTTTTTCAATATCATCTTTATATGTTGGATCACTGACTGAGTAGAGTACTTGAGTAATTGTGCACACACAAATGATTCTTTCTGTGCTCTATGACTTGATCACATCATTTTTCTGTACTTGTTGAATTTATGAAATTGTATAGGTTATAACAAGTATCATTTATAATTCTTGCTTCTTTTACCTCGCCGAGGTTAGTTATGATACTTGTTGAGTGCATGGGGTCGGTTGTACTCTTGCTACACTCTGCACTTAATTGTGCAGATCCAGGTGTCAGACTCAATCATCAATATTGGAGTTTCTTGTTGAGCTGATCACCGAGAGACGAGGTAGAGCTACATTCTCGACCGCAATCATGGCGTCTCTTTTCTTATGTACTGTTGTCTTTATTTCAAACCTTATTCTATTTGACCATTTCATACTTGTATTTCCATATTCAAGCTCATGAATTTGTATTTACTTGTTCTAGGGCATTATTCTTGTATTTTGGCGATATTAAGTTGTGTTAAAGCTCTTAGACTTGTATTACTTTGTTGTTTTAGTATGTGTATTTATTTTTGGCATGTTTGGCTTGCCTTGCCTAGCAAGTTCTTTAGGCGGCATCAGGACTGGTTGGGATTTTGGGTCGTGACAAGTTGGCACCTAAGCTTTAGGTTCATTGGTTATACAGGTCATGAGCAAGTTTAGTAGAGTCTTGCAGATCGGTACGGACACGTCTATACTTATCTTCGAGAGGCTACCGAACTGTTAGGAAGAACTTCACTTTCTTGCATTCTTATCGTGCGGATTTGTTATTTCCGAAGTTTGAGCTTTTACTCTTCTATTCTTTCACATATGATGAGGACACGTGTAGCTAAATTAGACATACGGGCAGCAGTACCCCTAGGCAGGGTCACGAGAGGCCGGAGCAGAGGTAGAGGCCAAGGTGGGACTCACACAATAGCGAGGGCCAGAGCCACCAGTTGCTCTGGCTGAGGAGCAGGTCCCTGATACTGTTGAGCCGGTGGGACCAAGTCAGACACCGGTGGTACCTACTGTAAAACCTGGTCGTAGGAGGCTTTCTCTCAGATCTTGGGTGTGTGTACTAGCCTAGCTCAGGCGGTTATTCTACCAGTTGCACCAGCTACTTCATATGATGGGGAGAAGCCCAGAATCCCTGTAAAAAGGACACAAGCGCGCGACCTGGTGCGACACGCCATGCAGGGAATTGCACAAGCACGGCACCCCAGGCGCCGCGACAGTGGGGAATTCTTAGAGTGTGGACCAAACTTTGATTTTTGACGTCCAGACTTTGTCCTCGACCCCCGAACATGATCCCGGCTTAATCCTTTGGGATTTTACTCAGACTTCAAAGCTCCAAATCACTAGAATTCATTCTACAACATCAATATAGCTCGAAATCACTCCTACATGGCATAAAACACACAATAAGTGCAAAACACTGCCAATTAAAGCTCAAACACGAGTAAGTGCAATAAGCGACTAAAATACGTAATTATAGCCTACCATCAACACCCCACACTTAAATCATTGCTCGTCCTCAAGCAATCAAACTATACTTCCAATAAACACGACCTTTTTCAACAACTCTCATAATTCATCACAGAATATTTAAAACAGATTAAGTACAATACCGTAACTCCTAGCCTCAAAATTTGACTATAAAGCACCACACATTATTTATAACCCGCTCACTTACTCTAACACAGAGGTCAAGCATTACCTCTCCTTCATGAATTAAATGTCCTCACACACAAATCCATACACAATGAAATTTAAGACCAATTAGGAACTCAAGATAGAACGAATTCGCTCACTCTCAGAAACAACATTCATATGCCACAAAAGACGTACCATAGGCTTGCCCGTAGTGTACTACTTTACTTATTGAGCTCATCCAGTCAAGATCAAGTAGGACTTTAACTGGTTGTAATGTAAGTTGCGGGATGGGTAGAATATATTTAGATATAAGAGTGACTAAACCTCCCTAAGCACTTTAACACATACATTTCATTGTTCAAAACCCCACACTTATGTCAAACCAAAAATCCACCTTCACAGAAAAATGCATTAACTCCCTACTTCTTTAAGCACAATTACATCAAGAGCCACCACTAGCAAAGAATATTTTGCACAACAATACAACATTTTTTCTTTTCTCTTTCAATTCAAGTGGCTCTTATGTTTTCTATGCAGTGCACCTTTCTCCTTATTTCATTAGTTCCACTCAAAATCCAAACCAACCACACCACACTTCAACTTTTACAAAGTTCATAACAAATTCAAGTGCTCACGAGATGTACAAGGTTCAAATAGATGGTCAATTCGAACAAATGGGTAAGGCTTGTAATGTGGTTGCCAAAGAAACAAGATTATAGGCTCAAAGGGGTTAACCACAATAGATAACAATAAGGTGGGTAAAATCATATAACTGGCTCAACAAAGAAATGCCTATATCATTTCCAAGACTGAATGCAACTACTATTTCGCTTTGCAAACACACGGGGTAAGTTCTAGAGATCAAATGCAATGCATAGAATACATAGAACCTCACACCCACATGGCACATAACTCACTCAAGATTGGATTATCAAGAACTCTAGTCAAATAAGTTAAGCAAAGTTAAGATCATACATTTTAAGGTACTTGTACAAGAGTCAAAAACTGAGCCTAAGTGTCACACTAAAGCATTCACACTATTCTCAAGGTATAATAGAGTCAAGAGATATTGCCTTCCATCTAAGCCATAGCACAAGTTTCACTACTCCTAACAAAAATAAGAACTCATTACACCCGGTTCAAACAAAATCCTTGAAAAAGAATTGCGGCACAATGAAAACCAAGGGGTAATTATTACAGTACCTACAAAAGAAAATCTTTTTGTCTTTTTCCTTCCAACTTTAATCCCTCAAGAAACCTTCCGATGATATCCATCATCGGGAAAAATCAAAAATTTTAAATTTTTAATGTTTTTTTTCAATTTTTCAGCTACTACAACTAATAAAACTAACACATGTCCCACCCCACACTTTAAGTTGTGGCATGTCTCTATGACACACAATTAAAAAGCATAAGGTAAAGAAAACTTCCCTAAATATATAGTCGGGGTCTGAGTCAAAGTCGGGCTCTATTCCTCGCGCTCGAACTAATGTACACATCCATGCAAACAATTTTGTTATCAGTCTTTTTGGGGTACACCCCGCACTTATCTTTCTCGCTTAGCGCAACCTTTTCTTTCAAGCCTTCACCTTCCACTCAACACTTGCAGCTGGTTTTTCTTTTTGCACCCCCGTTTCTACATCCATCTTAAGCTTCACAGTCTCCTCGCCCACTTTAAGCATGAGTTTTCTCTCGTGTATATCTAATATAGCTATACCCGTTGCTAAGAATAGTCTTCCTAGAATGAGAGGGACCTCCTTATTCTCCTCCGTATTCACCACTATAAAATAAACAAGAAATACGAACTTATCCACCCGAACTAACACATCTTCCACTATCCCCTTGGTTTTGTAGTTGTTTGGTCTGCCAGCTGCAAAGATATTGGCACTGACCTTATCTCTCTAATCTCCTTCTCCAATTTCCTGTAAATAGATAGAGGCATTAAGTTAATTGAGGCACGAGAATCACATGAAGACTTATCAATCTTCATAGTTCCTAATGAGTAAGGTATAGTAAAACTCCCCGGATCTCCACACTTTTGTGGGAGTTTGTTTGGCAATATCGCACTGCAATGCTCTGTGAGCTTCACTACTGAGGTCTCCTCGATTTTCCTCTACTGTGTAAGGATTTCCTTCAAAAATTTGACATAAGCAGGCATTTTTGAGAGCACTCCTATGAATGGAAAATTTACACGAACTTGTTTCAGCACATCCAGAATCTCCCAAATTTCTTGTCCAGCTTTTCTCTACTTTGCTTTTGACGGAAGGGTAAAACAAGCATATACTGGCTCTCCTCAGGTTCCTCCCTTCTTGATTTTTCTTCATTCTTCTTCTTCACAATTTTCATTGGGATTTTCTTCTTTTAATCAACATCATTCTTCAGTTGCTCCCCACTTTCTCTTTTAAGTACCACATCATTTTGGATCGGGGTGGGGATCTTTCAACACTTGCCCACTTCTCAAGGTTACAACATTCACCGTTTCTCTGGGATTCTTTTTAGTGTTAGCGAGGAGATTGCATGGAACCCTCTAAGATAATATTGTTGCAATCTGTCCCACTTGCTTCTCCAAATTTCGAATTGCTGCCCCTTGTACTTCAAATCTTTCATCAGTTTTTACAATAAAGGCCTTCATAAGATCTTCTAAACCAGGCTGATTGGGCTGTTGAGGCAGACACTACTGCCTGTGTTGATTCATAAAACCAGGAGCTCCTTGTCCCTAAAATTTGGAGTTGTTTTGTTGCCATGCATTTGCAGTACCCCTAGCTAAACTCCACGAAAATCCGGGGTGCTTCTGACCCATTGCACTATAGTTATAATTTCCCACGACATTCACTTCCTCAGTAGAGGCTTGACACTCATGAGTAGGGTGTCCTCTACTACATGCATCACAGGCTGCGTGAGTCTCATTTTGTATCGAGGCTAAGGTCAAAATGTACCTGTACATAAGTATTTCATTAGCGATAGCATCAAAATGTACCTGTACATAAGTATTAGCATCAACCTGATGAACACCAGTTGATCTTCTTCTTTCAGCACTCTCAAAGGGCTACTGATTTGCATTTTAAGATAACTCATCAAGAATTGTAACTATCTCCTCTGGAGTCTTCTTCATCAATGGGCTTCCGGCTGCATTGCTTAATGTTCTACGTGAGGCCGGTGTCAATCCATCCCAAAATTCCTGGAGTTGCATCCAAAGTTCAATTCCACAATGTTGACACTTTCGAATAATCTCGTTAAACCTCTCCTATGCTTCAAAAATAGTTTCCGTATCTTTCTGGCAGAAGTTATGGATTTATCTTCTAAACTTCTCCATTGTAGCTGAGGAGAAATATTTATTAAGGAATTTTCTGGTCATCTCCTCCCAAGTTCTAATTGATCTCGTGGGTAAGCCTCGAAGCCACTGTTTTGCATCACCTTTAAGAGAAAGGGGGAATGCCCTTAAATACACTGCATCTTGTGACACACCATTACATAGAAAGGTGTTCATAATCTCCACGAAGTCCATTAGATGTGTGTTTGGATCTTCGTGTGGCTTCCCTCTGAAGACAAAACAATTCCGAAGGGTTTGAAGCAACCCTAGCTTCAACTCGAACTTGTTTGCTGCAATTGGAGGTGGTCTAAAACTTGATAAACCTTGATTTTAGACCGGTCTGGCATAACCACCAAGTGGTCTCCCAGGCCTGGAAGCTATATTTTTGAATTAATCTGCAACCAAGGGTTGATTTTGAGCAATTCTTCGACCCCTCTCTTCTTTGTAAATAATCTATGCATCTCTAATAGCTGCTTCCCCAGGATCTTGTGCTGCTTGTTCCTTCACTGGGCTACTTCTATCGCAGCCAAATCTACATTATCCTCACCGTTTCCAGCCATAAGTTCTTTGGTTGAGGATTGCCCAACCTTCTGATATCTCGATGAGATTTCTTTCCTTCCGCAGTTGTCGCAGTTGTTTTTCAAGTTTTGACTCGTATAGTAGAACTTCTTTCGTAGAAGTTCGAGTTATGCACCAATCTTAAGCTGTAACCTACGCACAGTCAAAGAACACCAACCGTAAAAATAGAAAAGTAAAATTAAATAAAAAGAAAAAAAATTCCTGAATTAGAATTACAAACTATTTCAAACACTATTGATAGCCCCAGCAATGGTGCCGAAATTGAGCGCGAAACACACACCTAAATTATGCCTGCTAATCAAATATAGTATAACATAATATTGTATCCACAGTGATTAGCCTACCATAAAACTCAAATATAATATAGTATAACATCGTGTTTATAGGAATTATAGTACAATAAGCGACTAATAGCCTACCATCAATTTCGTCGCCCGTACTCCGGAGTAGCTAGATTAGGGTCATCATACACCCGAGATGTTTCTGATTCAGCCAGTTATTGCTACTCGGGACGAGGTTGGACCCCCAATGACTAATGCTAAGCAGAAGAGGTTGGAGCTCTTTAGGAAGCTTGATTCGCCGTAGTTCAGTGGAGGAGAGACAGAGGATACTCAGGATTTTCTGGACCGGTGTCATTGGATTCTTTGCACTGCGGGTACTGCGGATGCTAATGGAGTTGCCTTCACTACTTTTCCGCTGACAGGGGCAGCCTACAAGTGTTGGCAAGATTTTAAGTTCGGTAGGCCAGTTGGTGCAGCACCACCTACGTGGCATGAGTACTCTGTTCTCTTCTTAGAGAAATTTGTTCCACAGACTCGTAGTGAGGATATGCTAAGGAATTAGAGCAGCTACGACAGGGGGATATGATTGTGACTCGGTACGAGATAAAATTTGTAAATTTGGGACGTCATGCTAAATAGTTGGTTCCCACTGAGAGGGTGAAGATCAGGAGGATTATTGATGGCCTCAACTATGATTTGCGTTACAATTTAGCTCGAGAGGCTGAGACGGATGCTAGTTTTGATCAAGTGGTTGAAATTGCTAGACGTATGGAGTAGGTTTGCAGACATAATCGTGAGGAGAGAGAGGCTAAGAGGCCTTGTGGTTCAGGTGGTTTAAGCAGTGCCTCATCCGAAAGCCAGTCACATCACAACAACGGTCGTCCTTTTAGGCCTGCTCATGGAGCTCGTCATATTTCACAGCTGTATGCGCTTAAACTACATAACAATTGAATTTATACGTGATTTTAGGTATATGTTGATTAGTCCAATACAAGTGATCAATAATGTTAGATAAGCAAAGGAAAGATATAATAAATAGCCAAACCAGCGGTAGTATTGAATCCAGGCATGGTTGTGGGCCTAACAATTAATCTGCCTTCCACTTGTAGCAAAAATATATATTTATATATATATATATATAATCTATGAATAAGAGTAGAACCTTTGAATAGTCTAGAAACAAAGAGAAAAAAGTTTATATTGCCTTGATTTGCGTGTTAGAATGTGTCTATTGAGTATCAAGCTATACCTGCACATATGTATTAGCATCAACCTTGTGAACACCAGTCGATCTTCTTCCTTAAGCACTCTCAGAGGGCCATTGATTTGCATCTTCAGATAACTCATCAAGGATTGTAACTATCTCCTCTGGAGTCTTCTTCATCAACGGGCCTCCGGCTACATTGCTTAATGTTCTATGCGAGGCCAGTGTCAATCCATCGCGAATGTCTTGGAGTTGCATCCAGAGTTCAATTCTACTACTTTGACACTTTCGACAATCTCATTAAACCTCCCCCATGCTTCAAAAACAGTTTCCGTATCTTTCTAGCAGAAGTTATGGATTTCTCTTCTAAACTTAGCCATTTTAGCTGAGGAGAAATATTTATCAAGGAATTTTCTGGTCATCTCCTCCCAAGTTCTAATTGCTATCCATGATGATCAACAGTTGAGATTTATAATACGTCTAACTAAAATTAACTAAGAATCCAAAACTATTGACTAATGACAATCGAAACAAGGAATAAGCAAGGAAGTTTATCAATGGGAGAAAATAGGGGTTGATAGGATGGGTGCAAATTAATTGTTTGGGATCTAACTCTAGGTACTTCACTTCTAATGTTTAAGTGAGTCTCTTAAATTCACTCAATTATTAGTTCAAACGTTCAGCAAAAACTCCTCTCTTGATCAAGTCTTAACCTCACCAGATGAACCAATTTAAGCACATGAAGATATGTAAGAATGCATAGTGGATTGGTCTTTAGGAAAACCTCTTTTGATTATTCTCCTAACTAGGTTTAATCAATGATTCAACCAGTCTCTTTCGATTACTAAGAATAATTAATGAACTCAACCAACAATATAATGCAAAGATATCACAAGTTATGCCTTTCTCGATTACATGAACAAGTGAATATAGATGCAATAGTTAAATCAACCAAAGAACACTTCAATACATAAAAACTAGAGTTATAATCCACAAAATACCATGAATACACTAAATCCATCAAACCCTAAAGGTAACTATTCCATAGATATAGAGCAATTCATCACATATAAAATTAAAGTATAGGAAAACATAAATTCAATCCAAACTTGAGTCTTGAGTGAGGCAGGAATGATGAAATCCTTGTGCTCGTGTTCTTCCAAATCCTCCTTAGCCTCCTTAGGTCGAATATGTGTCAAACGGCCAGAAAATAATAGTTTTCATGTATTTATACCAAGTAGGGTCGGGTCCAGACGAAATCACATTTTCCTAGCCGAAATAAGATATTTACTTTGTAAAAAATAAATAGGCGCGCTGCATGGGACCGTACGCGCTATGTTATGTTAGACAACAAGGAACTGCACAAGCGCGATGCCCCACGCTCCGAGGTAGTGGGGAGTTCTTAGAGTACGGACAACTTGAATTTTTGACATCCACACTTGGTCCTCGACCGCCGAACACGATTCCGGCTTAATCCTTCGGGCTTTTACTTAAACTTCAAAGCTCCAAATTACTTGAATTCATTCCAAATGTCTGCATAGCCTGAAATCACTCCTACAAGGCATAGAAAACACAATAAGTGCAAAACACATACCAATTAAATCTCAAACACGAATAAAAGTGCAATAAGAGACTAAACTACATAATTATAGCCTACCATCAACTGCGCCGTCCGTACTCCAGAGCAGCTAGATTAGGGTCATTACACACCCAGGGTGTTACCGGTTTAGCCAGTTATTGCTACTCGGGATGAGGTTGGACCCCCAATGACTAATGTTGACAGAGGAGGTTGGAGCGCTTTTAAGAAGCTTGATTCGCCCGAGTTCGGTGGAGGAGTGTGAGAGGATACTCAGGATTTTCTGGACCGGTGTAATCGGATTCTTTGCACTGCGGGTACTGTGGATGTCAGTGGAGTTGCCTTCACTACTTTTCAGTTGACAGGGGTAGCCTACAGGCGTTGGCGAGATTTTGAGTTCGGCAGGCCAGTTGGTGCAGCACCACCTACGTGGCATGAGTTCTCAGTTCTCTTCTTAGAGAAATTTGTTCCATAGACTCGTAGAGAGGAGTTGCGTAAGGTGTTTGAGCAGCTACACCGGGGGGATATGACTGTGACTCGGTACGAGATGAAATTTGAAAATTTGGGACGTCATGCTATATAGTTGGTTCCCACTGAGAGGGTGAAGATCAGGAGGATTATTGATGGCCTCAACTATGGTTTGAATTATAATTTGGCTCGAGAGGATGAGATGGATGCTAGGTTTGATCAAGTGGTTGAAATTGCTAGACGTATAGAGGAGGTTCGCATACTTGAGCGTGAGGAGAGAGAGGCCATGAGGTCTCGTGGTTTAGGTTGTTTAAGCAGTGCCTCATCCAGAGGCCAGTCACATCACAACAAAGGTCGTCCTTTTAGGCCTGCTCCGGGAGCTCATCTAATTTCACATGTGTATGCCCTTAAAATGAATAACATTTGAATTAATATGTGATTTTAAGGATATGTGGATTAGTCCAATACAAGTGATCATCAATGTTTGATAAGCAAATGAAAGATATAATAAATAACCAAACCAGCGGTAGTATTGAATCCAGGCATGGTTGTAGGCCTAACAATTAATCTGCCTTTGACTCGTATCCAAATATATATATGAAAAGCTATGAACAAGAATAGAACCTTTAAATAGTTTAGAAACAGAGGGAACTAGATTATATCACCTTGATATGCGTAATACAGTGTGTCTATTAAGCATCAAGTTGTACCTGCACAGATGTATTATCATCAACCTAGTGAACACCGGTCGATCTTTTTCTTTCAGCACTCTTTGAAGGCCACTGATTTGCATCTTTAGATAACTCATCAAGAATTGTAACTATCTCCTATGGAGTCTTCTTCACCAACGGGCCTTCGGCTGCATTGCTTAATGTTCTATGCGAAGCCAGTGTCAATCCATCCCAAAAGTCTAGGAGTTGCATCCAGAGTTCAATTCTGCTATGCTGACACTTTTGACAATCTTCTTAAACCTCTCTTTCGCTTCAAAGACAGTTTCCGTATCTTTCTTGCAGAAGTTATGGATTTCTCTTCTAAACTTAGCCTTTTTAGCTTAGGAGAAATATATATCAAGGAATTTGCTGGTCATCTCTTCCCAAGTTCTAATCGATCCCGTTGGTAAGCTTCAAAGCCACTGTTTTGCATCATCTTCAAGAGAAAAGGGGAATGCCCTTAAATACACTGTCTTGTGACACACCATTATGTTGAAAGGTGTTCATAATGTCCTCGAAGTCCATTAGATGTGTGTTTGGATCTTCGTTTGGCTTCCCTCTGAAGACACATCAATTCTAAAGGGTTTGAAGCAACCCTTGCTTCAACTCGAAATTGTTTGCTGTAATTGGAGGTGGTATAACACTTGACAGACCTTGATCGTAGATCGGTCTTGCATAATCGCCAAGTGGTCTCCTCGGTCCGAGAGCTATATTTCCAAATTTATCTGTAGCCAAGCGTTGATTTTGACTAATTCTCCTACTGAACTCTTCTTCATTGATAATCTGTGCATCTCTAATAGTTGTTTCCTCAACATCCCGTGCAGCTTTTCTCTTCGTTAGGCTGCTTCTCTCGCAGTCCAATCTACATTATCCTCACCTTTTCCAACCATAAGTTCTTTGGTTGATGATTGCCAACCTTTTCTGATGCCTCGATGAGATTGCTTTCCTTCCTCACCAATCTTGACTTGTAACCTATGCACAATCAAAGAACACCAACCGTAAAAAGAGAAAAAAAATTAAATAAAAAGAAAAAAATTCCTGAATTAGCACTACAAACTATTTCAAACAATTAAAAGAACATAGAGGATCATCTCAACAAGATCACTGCTAGCAACAGACAAAACTCAGCAACAAATACCTCACCCCTCAAATGCAGAAAACAAGACAAACTCAAAAACACACCAACACCAGCAACAACAAGACACCACTGAACTCAACAACTACCACATCACTGCAAATAACTTAACATGGTCCAGGTTATTGCTGCAATTGCAAGGTGTGGTATCAGCACCAATGGTGCTCAATCTCTTTCAGTTACAGCAATCACCATGGATCCTCTCTGTCACAATACACCACCGGACCTCAAACACCACACCAATACACAGGAACAACAATGAGAACAGTGTGAGCCATCAGCAACCACATGTCACAGATGCACAACCAATAGACAATCCACAGAAGCAACATCCTAAATCTAACATTGAGGATCACACAACCATAAATAAGCAAAATAGCAGTAACACAAGCAAAATCTACTTCACTGAACTCAGCATCTCACTCGTCACTGCAAACTGCTTGAAATGGTCCAGATCATTGATGCAGTTGCAAGGTGTGGTATTAGCACCTTTAGTGCTCAATCTCTTCCCACTACAACAATCATCATGGACATCTCTAGTCACATTGCAACACTGGATACTATATTTCACTAAATAACATAGCAGCAACATACTAAGCCAGCATACATCACAGGATATAGAAGCAACAACAAACCACCATCAGAAGCACCAGTCACACAGGGCCAACAGAAAAGCAATCATCAACCTAAAGACTGAAACTAGAGAAGAAAGAAACCCCTAAAGGAACACCAAGCCAAGCAGACTGCCCAAAAGAAGACACAGGAAACACACATACACTCCACAGCAGCAGCTTCAGCCAATAATAAACAGAAGTACTCAGCAGTTCGCTCATCCACGAGCAAAAACAACATTGTTCTCCAACTCAAATAGCCATCTTCAACTTGGCATTTCTTTTCAAGGAAAAAGCAAAATTGAAGATAGCTTGCACTCTTTTGCTACTCTTTTGAGAATACTAGAAATCACCTTTGGACACCAGATGTACATACAAAGGATCACACCCCTAAATCTCAGATTAGAAGCAGGAACATATGTACTTTTTTGCATAGTTGACCTAGATCAATCACACTCTGTTTTTGTAAATGCGATTGCCTATCAATATAAAATAGGCAATCGCCACATCACCATAGGTCTAACAACTTACCACATTTTAGGTATATTTAGTTATCACTTTAGGATAACTAAGTGTACATTTATTCATTTGTTGGAGGTAAGGTTTATGCTCCCCTTCACTTTTTTACTTTGCTTCTATTAATAAATTTTTTATATAACCAAAAAAAAAAAAACTATTTCAAGCATGGTTGATTTCCAATCCACGGCAACGACACCAAAATTTGACGAGCGCAAAACACAGACAAAAATTCTGCTCGCTAATCAAATATAGTATTGTCTAATATCATATCCACTGAGATGGACTTAAACAGATTCTTGTAGTTTCTAGCTTGGTTGCTATCATCAATAACCAAATCCATCAAACCCTAAAGGTAACTACTCCATATATATGGAGCAATTCATCACATAAAATTAAAGTGTAGGAAAACATAAATTCAATCCAAACTCGAGTCTTGAGTGAGAAAGGAATGATGAAATCCATGTGCTTGTGTTCTTCCAACTCCTCCTTAGCCTCCTTAGGTCGAATATGTGTGAAAAGTACATAAAATAACATTTTCCATATATTTATACTAAGTAGGGTCGGGCCCAGACGAAATCACATTTTCCAAGCCGAAATAGGATATTTACTCTGTAGAAAATAAACAGGCACGCTGCATGGGCCCCCACGCGCTAAGTTCTGACAGACAACAGGGAATTGCACAAGCGCGGCGCTCCGCACGCTGCGGTAGTGGGGAGTTCTCAGAGTACGGACCAAACTTCAATTTTTGACATCCACACTTGGTCCTCGACCCCTGAACACGATCCTGATTTAATCCGTCGGGCTTCTACTCATACTTCAAAGCCCTAAATCACTCAAATTCATTCCACAACATCTACAGAGCTCGGAATAACTCCTACAAGGCATAAAAAACACAATAAATGTAAAACACTACCAATTAAAGCTCAAACACGAAAAAAATGCATTGAATTAGAGTGCAATAAGCAACTAAGCTACGTAATTATAGCCAACCATCAATCTCGCCACGGGTACTCCGGAGCAGCTAGATTAGGACCATCATACACCCGATGTGTTACAGGTTCAACCATTTAATGCTACTCGGGATGCGGTTGGGCCCCCTATGACTAATGCTGTGCAGAGGAGGTTGGAGCGCTTTCGGAAGCTTGATTCGCCTGAGATTGGTGGAGGAGAGTCAGAGGATACTCAGGATTTTCTTGACCGGTGTCATCGGATTCTTTGCACTGCGGGTACTGTGGATGTCAATGGTGTTGCCTTCACTACTTTTAAGCTGACAGTGGCAACTTATAGGTTGTGGCGAGATTTTGAGTTGGGTAGGCCAGTTGTCATAGCACCACTTACGTGGCATGCGTTCTCAGTTATATTCTTAGAGAAATTTGTTCCACAGACTTGTAAAGAAGTGTTGCGTAGGGAATTTGAGCAGCTACGCCAGGGGGATATGACTGTGACCCGGTACGAGATGCGATTTTCAAATTTTGCACGTCATGCTTTTCCCACTGAGAGGGTGAATATCAGGAGGATTATTAATGAACTCAACTATGGTTTGCGTTAAAAGTTGGCTCGAGAGGCTGGGATGGATGCTAGGTTTGATTTAGTGGTTGAGATTGCTAGACGTATGGAGTAGGTTCGCAGACTTGAGCATGAGGATAGAGAGGCCAAGAGGCCTCGTGTTCAGGTGGTTTAAGCAGTGCCACATCCGGAGGCCAGTCACATCACAACAACGGTCGTCCTTTTAGGCCTACTCAGGGAGATCGTCAGATTTCACATGCGTATGCCCTTAAAATGGATAAAAATTTTAAGGTTATGTGGATTAGTCCAATCCAAGTAATCAATAATGTTAGATAAGCAAATGAAAGATATAACAAATAGCCAAACCAGCAGTAGTATTGAATCTAGGCTCAGTTGTAGGCCTAACAATTAATCTGCTTTCGACTTGTAGCCAAATTTATATATGAAAAGCTATGAACAAGAATAGAACCTTTGAATAGTTTAGAAACAGAGGAAACTAGTTTATATTGCCTTGATAAACGTGTATCAATGTGTCTATTGAACAATCAACTTCCCCTTATGCCTGACTATTGAACAATTACTGATCAGCTGCTGATACGGGATGAGATCCATGCCGTGATTTCTAGTTGGGCGTGGATATCACGGCCTCTCGTTAGTCGTGTGCAGCCATTTGAATTTTCCATTCGAGGTCTTTGAGCCCGAATCGAATTCAGGGGCGTCGCTCGATGGCCCCGATGGTGAGTGCTTCGTCATGGCCTTAATGCTAGAGGTTTTTGGATTAGATCTCGATTCTGACTAGTTATGTCATTGCTTCATTTCCTCCACTGGGAAATCGGGGTGCTCGCTAGCCCTGATTTTACTTGTATACAAATACTCCCCTCGTTTTTCAGATAGTATGTTTGCCGAAATGAAGAGAAATGATAGATGAAACTCGATTCCTTCCTTTATACGTCACGACAGAAATTATGAAGAAGTCAGAACGTCCCATCAATCATGTTGTTCTGACTTCGGACATGTGTCAACCACCGGCTGGTTGTCATCAAATACGAAGCATCACGTAGTTCCCCTATAAAATCTTCTACCTTCTGTTCTTTTTCCACTTTCTGATCAAACTTGTACATTCGAATGTCCTAGTTATTATAAACTTCTTTAAAACTTTCTTATCTTCTTCCTTTAGATCTTCAAATCTTCAAATCTTCAAAATTGTTCTTGGGTTCCTTCCTAGATTTTCTTCAAATCTTCAAGTTTTCATACCCTTTCTTCAACCTTTAAACTTGCTTCTTCAAATCTTCATACTTTTTCTTTAAATCTTCAAACTTTCTCTGATAGTAATGGCCAAAACATCCAAGTCAGTTCCTCAGCAGGCAACCTCTTCATCTTCCTAACCGGCCGCCGATATTCGGGCGGTTGTTTTTAAAAAAGTTGTCCTCGAGATGGTTGCTACTGAATTGGCTGCCACGGAATCGGCCCCGAGCCCCTCTTGAATATTTTATTCCCGGGGCCTGTTCAATTGCGGACGATTTCTAGTTCGAGAAACCCTCATCCAAATAGTACCTGAGTGAACGAGCATCAAGGTATATATGCTCAATTACCTAAGACGTCCTTCCTGTCTTCCGAGAGGACTGTAAATGGGAAGGCAAGGACGTAATGGTCCCCGGGCCCGAGGACGCTATTACTACCCAGGTGGAGGGGTATTTATGTGTTTACGCTTATCCCTTCACACCAGGCCTACTATACCTAGTTTTTTTAGATTTTTGCAAGAGATACGAGGTGTGCCTTGGGCAAATCCACTCGTCTCTATGAAGGATTATGATCCTCCCCCGTTATATTGTGAATAACACTGAGTCTCGTTGTTTCACCATCGAACACCTGCTCCGTCTATACAGTCCCTGAATTTTTTGAGGGGAACTAATCAAGCTCACTAGCCGGGCTAGCAAGGCCCCTTTCTCAAGTATTGACTAAGATCGAGACCGAGGCTGGCAGGGGCGCTTCGTTCGGGTGAGGACTGAAGACTTGATCCCACTCGAGGTCATGCCATTCCCCGAGAAGTGGAAAGCATCTCGTAATTGCAGCCTTTCCTTAAGTGTTAATTTTTCTTCATTTCCTTTCTCATCATTCGTATTTGTTGTTGTGCAGGTATTTCCCGGTTTCCAAATGTGGTCCCCCGACTCAAGGAGTGGATAAAAGGCATCTGCAAATAGATATCATAATATACGTCGAGCGCTCATGGCACAAGTTTTCGGCGTGTGGATGGGAGGCCCGTTCTCATGGTAAGGTTCTCCTTCGAATAGCTATTACCGTGTTCTTAACTCACATCATACTCACCTTTTTTTCTTTCTTTATAGGTTTTCCTAAGACCACCGAGTTTAGGCCTTTGAAAGGGGACGAGGATGTATCCTTGTCCATTGATCCCTCCGTTAAGGGACAATCTAGGGCTGCCGCAAGGGAAAAGAAGAAGAGGAAAAGAAAACCTTTGGGCTCTCCGAGTCCCGAGGTTATGCCAAAGAAGAGGGTGGCTCGCAAGCCCAAGAAGAGTACCAGTTCCCGGGTACCAGATTCTGACTCGCTTCTCCGGCTCAGAGATGAATCGAAAGAAGACGACATTTTCATCGCCCATGGATTGACCCCTCCTGCGGAGCAGGTGGCAGCCGAGGGGGAGATTCGTGAGGTTGACCTCCCTCAAACTCGAGAGGCCGATATGGAGATAGGGGAGGACCCCCCGGGATGCCGACTCCGCTTGGAAAGAAGCACCTGGTGTAATAGACAAAATGGGGATGCTTTCCTATACCGAGTCCATGCTTGAGGAGGCCCAAGTAGGAAAATAGGAGTCCAATTAAGGGGTTCGTGGCATGGACAATCTCCTTCATTCTTTCTTCGATGGTGTGGACTCGTGCACTTTGAAAGATTTTTTCGAGCTGGGTGACCTAGAAGACTTGGAAGTCCTGAAGAAGGATATATCTTTTCTGAAGCATACGGGCCGAGTTCGAGCCCAAAATTGATTAACCAATTCGGCTACTTAACTTCCCGAATAGAACTTATTTTAATGATTTTGGATACCTCATCTTTGATGAATGCATACTTGACTTCGGACTAGGGCCTCCTGTTCTGTTTAACCGGGTGGGACTTCGGATCCAAGCTCAGCTTATAAGTGATTATCTCTGGCGGGATCCCTCAAGATGGGACCAAGCGAAACAAACTATGTTAGCTATAAGGAATTCAATGAGTTTTTTCCTGAGATGGGGAGTTAACCCCGTGTCAAAATATACCTTCCGATCGGGCAAGTGTTCGATCACTTTGACTTGCTCCAGCTCCTCGACCATTGACGTGGTGGCATCAGAATCATCAGAGGCGATGAACGACCTAGGGACTCCGTAATCATCATCCTCGCCTGCTCTTTTGCTTCTCCAATTCGGTCGAGGCTGGTATCAGCGATTGCTATTTAGTTTTCCTTTCTAACCGGCTCCCTGTTCTTTGATGTCTAGAGTGCGGACATCGGGAGTGCATCATCAATTGCGAACATTTCTTTTGCGGCTGGCTACTCCCCGCAAATCCTCTTGATTCCTCCCAATGTGGGGAACTTTACTGCCTAGTGTAGAATCGAGGGTACTGCCCTCATGTTGCGAACCCAAGGCCTTCCGAATAAGGCGTTATAACTCATGTCCCCCTCGATCACGTAGAATTTGGTATCCTTAATTGTCCCGGCAGTAGTTACTGGCAAGGTTATTTCTCCTTTGGTAGTTTCACATGCAATGTCGAATTCGTTTAAAACCCGGACTGCTGGCACTATTTGGTCTTGTTGAACCAACTGCTCTACGACCCTTGATCTGATGATGTTGGCCGAGTTACCTGGATCAATCAACACACGCTTAACTTGAGATTTATTTATAAGTACAGATATTACCAGTGCACTATTATGCAGTTGTATGATGCCTTCGGTGTCCTCATCGTTGAACAAAATGGTTCCCTCCAGAATATAATCTCGAGTTCATTTTTCCCTTGTGATGGACACCTTAGCGCGCTTTAGCATTGGTCCCTATGGGACATCGACTCCTCCAATGATCATGTTGATGACGTGATGAGGGTTTTTTTGTTCGGTCTATTTGTTGGAGTCTTTGTTCCTACAGTGATTTTTGGCTCGATCACTCAGAAATTCCCGGAGATGCCCGTTATTGAATAACTGGGCCACTTATTCTCTTAATTGTCGGCAGTTCTCAGTCATGTGGCCATGAGTGTCATGATACTTACACATTAGGTTAGGGTCGCTCTGGGTAGGGTCGGATTGCAATGGCCGAGGCCACTTGTATCCTTGATGCACTCGATGGCAGATATGCTGCTGGCAGCATCGACATTGAAGTTATATTCTGATAACCTTGGTGCCTCCCTGGCCCCAAGTGGCCTATCGAAACTGTTTTTGCTCACAAGTCTATGGCTATTGTGGCCTGAATCGCTCCTCTTCTCGTTTCTTGTAGGGCTGGTTACACCCAGATCCGTTACTGCTTCGATCTCCGCTATATGGTTGATACTGCTCTCTGTTTGATCTTTGTTCATGGTCAACGACTCTCTTAGACCTGTCAGTAGTTCTGATGCTATAAACGGACCCGGAGGGGGCCCCAAGCTGATCGTCATCGACTCTTCTTTTTTACTGGTACCTATTATTGATGTCAGCCCATGTTACCAGCGAGTACTCTATCAAATTTTGTTTTAGGTGCTGCGAAACAAAGGAGCTTCGGGGGTTAAGTCCTTGAGTGAATGCCTGAACAGACCAATCATCTGCAACTGGTGCCAAGTCCATCCGTTCCTTTTGAAATCTTGATACGAACTCCCTGACCATCTCGTTGTCTCTTTGTTTTACCTTGAAAAGATCTGATTTTACAATCTCGACCTTGATGGCTCCGGCATGCGCTTTCACAAAGGAATTTGCAAGCATAGCAAACGAATCAATAGAATTTGGGGGTAAGTCGTGATACTATATCATTGCTCCTTTTGACAGGGTTTCTCCAAACCTTTTTAGCAAAATCGACTAAATTTCACTATCTTCTAAGTCATTTCCCTCGATGGGACACACGTAGGAGGTCACATGGTCATTTGGATCTGTGGTTCCATATACTTCGGAATATCGGGCATATGGAACTTCTTTGGGATTGGCTTCGATGCTGCGCTAAAAGGGAAACGCTTTTGGACAAATTTCTTTGAGTTGAGGCCTTTCAATATTGGGGGCGCTCCTGGGATTTGATCGACTCGAGAATTAGAGGTCTCCACTTTTTTGTTGTTGGCTTCAATTTTCTTCTCCCCTGGTTCCACACGCTTTGTCAGTTCCTCGAGTCGTTGGACGGGCTATCCATGAACACTGTTCTCAGGGTCGGTTGGAAGGTTGGAATCGATGGCCACATGTGAGTTGGCGTTGATTTGGGTATGCAACTAGGACTCCATTGGGATCAGCGGGGGGCACCTCGTTGCTAGGCACTGTATTGTTGCGTTCGCGTGATGGCCAGATTTAGCATCAATGTTCAAGTGAGAAGACGGAAAGTTTGTCATTTTTAGGTTGACATGAAATTAAAATATCAAAGAACAAGCGTAAAACAGAGTGTGTTATGGAAATTTGTATCAAGTTACCACTATTATCCTTAGCCCCACAGTGGGCGCTAAACTGTTTACCCTTAAAATAGATAACAATTGAATTTATACGTGGTTTTAAGGATATGTGAATTAGTCCAATACAAGTGATCAATAATGTTACATAAGCAAATGAAAGATGTAATAAATAGCCAAACCAACGGTAGTATTGAATCCAGGCTCGATTATAGGCCTAACAATTAATCTGCTTTTGACTCGTAGCCAAAATATATATATGAAAAGCTATGAACAAGAATAGAACCTTGAATAGTTTAGAAACAGAGGGAACAACTTTATATTGCCATGATATGCGTGTTATAGTGTGTCTATTGAACAATCAACTTCCCCTTTATATAGTAGGGGAGTTTTACCCTAAGTACAACTTTAAGAAAGGCATAAAATCTTCTTTTTCGTTAATCACTGATCAGCTGCTGATACGTGCCGAGATCAACGCCGTGATATTCGGTTGGGCACGAATATCATGCCCCCTAATTAGTTGTGTGCATCCGTTTGATTGTGCCTTCTGAGGCCTTGGAGCCCGAACCAAATTCGGGGGCGTTGTCTCGATGGCTCCGGTGGTGAGTGCTTCTTGTCCCAGCCCAAAACCCACTATAGGCCGTGATGATGCCCAATGACGCCGTTAGGCAAGCCAACGGTGAACAATCACGTTAATTGTTTATTTTATTACTTTCGAAATCATGAATGTTACTAAGAAAGGAAATTTACGCCTTCAAAATCATGGGTACATACATATATAGTAATGCATAAAAAAATAAAAGGTGATAATAATAGGAAAATCCGTAAACATCAACTAGAATATCCCAAAATCTGGTGTCACTAGTGCATGAACATTTACTAAGGAGTACAACAATAATACAACTTCTGTCTGGAATGTAATAAGATAGGATAAAGTATATAGTACGATGGAGACTCTGTGGGCTGTGATACGTAGCATTGAATGCAGCTCACCATAAAGTCTCCTCAGTAGCTCCACCTATGCGCCAAGATGACCACCAAATAAACCTGTCAGATCCTGCATATTTAGTGCAGAAGTGTAGCATGAGTACGTAAATCAACACGTACCCAGTAAGTATCTAGCCTAACCTCGGAGAAGTACTAACAAGGGGTCGACATTAACACTCACTAGTGGTCTAATAAATCAGTATGATAAATCATAAACATATATGAAGCACAACAGTAATATTAAGGTAAAAGGTGTAACTCCATAATCTTTCAAAATTTCATTAAACGATATAAATTTCTCAATCTCGTATCCTATCTCAACAACTCCAAAAATATCAAGTGCCAATAACAAATGGATAAGGAGAACCATATAAAATGCTAGGCATCAGTGGAAGGATTACCTCATGGATATTTGGATTGCTAGCGATATAATGAACAATTATGCCGAGGTCATACAGCGCGATACAGAATAATGTGTATACTGTCGAGGGTCGACATGCACGAACTATAGATGCATATATTATACTGCCGAGGCGTTTGCCACGCTCCACAAGAAAGGAAGGAACTTATCGAATTACGAGGCACGTGCTTCTAATACAGGTACAGGAGCATAAAGTGAATATAACCTTTACCGTTTCTCAAATAATTCGCCAACAACTCAGCGTGATGAAGCTCGGCCTAATATATGTGTATTTCTAAATGAATTTCAATTATAAATTCAATTATTTAGGCTAGCAAATGAAGTTCAAATAATTCAAATATTACATGATAAAATACTGAGTCTACCCGAACATAAACATGCTTTAGTTACGTATGGACTCTCGTCACCTCGTGCGTACGTCGCACCCACAACTAGTAGCACATAACAATTACATCACCTAGTGGGTAATTTCCCCCTCACAAGGTTAGATAGGAGACTTACTTTACTCTAAAATTCCATAACCAGCTACAATGCCTCTCTAACTCTTCAATTCACAGCCAAACGATCCGGAACTAGTCAAAAAATGTGCAAATAAATCAAAATATACTTCAAATGCGTATATTTTAACAATTTATAATCATTCCCAACTCCGCTCAAAAAGTTAACAAAGTCAACCCTCGGGTCCACGTGCCCTGGTTCCGAAATTTATTTGAACATAAGCATTACCCATAACCCCACAAACTCAAATATATAATTTATTCCAAATCCATGTCCAATTTTGTGGTCGAATTCCAAAAATACCAGTTCTAGGTTTTCTCCCAAAATTCCATTATTTATACACATTTCCATGTTCAAATCCTTATATAACTCATGTATTTAACTTGCATTGAGTGGGAATCACTTACTTCGTGTTGCTTGATGAATAACTCTTCAAAATGGCTCCCCAAGTTCGGCCATTCAAGTGCTGAATAAGAGAAATGAGAGCTAGACCCCTATTTAAAACAAGTCTGCCTAGGTTATTCTTCTTCGTGATCGCAAAAACTGCTTCACGATCGTGAAGCACAAATTCAAGCTGGCAAAAATTAACCCATCGCGAACACTGAAAGCCAAGCGCGAACACGATGCACAGGGACTCAACTCATCGCGATCGCACCCCTCCTCAAACGGTCGCGATGAACAAATGCATAGCATCAGGACACCCCTCCTACCTTCTTCGCGAACGCGGTACAACCCATACGTTCACGTAGTACAACTGACCATAGCACAGCAATATCAGGCCTAATCTCGCGCCGCATAGAAAAATTTCACCAGTCGTCCAAAACAACTCTTCGCAATCATGGAATTCCACTCGCGATAGCATACAAGGAAACTAACAACAGTCATTGCAGCAGCTTCAACAAATCCCCCAAGTCGGATTTCAATCCGTTAACCATCCGAAATCCACCCGAGGCAACCAGCACCTCAACCAAACATATCAACAAGTCCTAAAATATCATACGAACTCGCTTGAAGCCTCAAATTGTATCAACTAACACTAAAACCACGAATCGGCGATCAAAGCTTTCTTTAAACTTCCAAACATAAAAACTTCGACGAACTCGTCCGATTCATACGTAAACATTCCAGAATGATGCCAAAATTTATGTAAAAGTTATAAATCACGATGTGAACCTATTACAAGGCTCAAAATCTCAAACAGACATCGATAACACTAAAGTCCACTTCAAATCAAACTTAGGAAATTCTTAAATTTTCAAAATGCCAACTTTCCACAATAAGCACTTATATGATCCCGAACCGCCCGATATTCAACCCGGACATACGCCCAAGTATGAAATCATCATATGAACCTATTGGAACCTTCAAATTTTGATTCTAAGATCGTTAACTCAAACATCAAACCTTAGTCAATTCTTCGAACTTAAAGCTTCCGAATTGAAATTTTCTTTTCAATCAACTTCAAGGCTCCTGAAATTCAATTTCGACCATGCGTACAAGTCATAATTCATGAAGTGAAGCTACGACCTCAAATAGCCGAACGACATGCTAGAGCTCAAAACGACAGGTCAGGTCATTTCACTTTGTTTCTTCTACCGGGAAATCGGGGTGCTCGCTAGCCTTGATTTTACCTGTTTACAACATAGTTCCGCAGTTAGCCACAGTTCTTACAGTGCTCGCCCAGTACAGTCGTCATTTAGTGCATTGCTGACATAGAGTTCCTACTGTGCTTCATCTAGTCAGGTTTCTACGGGCAGTTACTTAGGTTATCAGGTTCCTCTAAGGCGTAGTTGTTACGAGTGTGGGGACTTGAGTTGTCCCAAGAGAGATTGCCCTAAACATCTTGGCAGGGTCCCATAGCAGAGCTCACAACCTATGATTTCAGCACCAGTAGCTGCATCACCCCTACAACCAGCTAGGGGTAGGACTCAAGTAGTTCGGGGTCGCCCTAGAGGGGGAGGTCGATCAGGTGGTGGTCAGGCCCTTTGCTGCGTATTTCTAGCCAGGCCAGAGGCAGTTGCTTCTGATATCGTGATCAAAGGTATTGTTTCAGTGTGCCAAAGGGATACTTCAGTGTTATTTGACCCTGGATCCACTTATTCATATGTGTCATCATACTTTGCTCGTTATTTGTATATGCCTTGTGATTCTTTAGTTATGACTATTTATGTATCTACATCGTTGGTTATTCTATTGTTGTGGACCGTATATATCAGTCGTGTGTAGTGACAATTGCGGGTTGTAAGGCGAGAGTATTTTCTGCTTAGCATGGTTGATTTTGAAGTGATCTTGGGCATGGACTGGTTGTCACCATATCACGCTATCCTTGAGTGTCACGCTAAGACCGTTATGTTGGAGATGCTAGGGGTGTCGAGGTTGGAGTGGAGAGGCTCCTTGGATTATGTTCCTAGTAGAGTGATTTCGCATTTGAATGCTCAACGGATGGTTGAGAAGGATGCTTCGCATATTTAGCCTTCATGAGCGACATTAGTGCTAATACTCCAACCATGAGTCAGTTCCCTTAGTGAGAGACTTTCCAGATGTGTTCTGGTAGATCTATTGGGCATGCCGCCTGGTCAGGACATCGACTTTGGTATTGACTTGGTACTTGGCACTCAACCCATCTCTATTGCACCGTATTGTATAGCACCAGTGGAGTTGAATGAATTTAAGGAACAACTTCAAGAGTTTCTTGATAAGGGCTTCATCAGGCCTAGAGTGTCACCTTGGGGTGCACCGATTCTATTTGTGAAGAATAAAGACGGCATCGTATATTTGTGTATTAATTACAGGCAGCTGAACAAAGTTACAGTCAACAAAAGGTACCCACTACCGCGTATTGATGATTTGTTTGAACATATTGAGGGTGATAAGGTGTTCTCGAAGATTGACCTGAGATCAGGGTATTATCAAATGAAGATCCGAGATTTAGACATTCAAAATAGATGGCTTTCAGAACTCGCTATGGTCACTATGAGGTTCTGGTGATGTTTTTTGGGCTGACTAATTCCCCAATAGCCTTTATGCACTTGATGAACAATATGTTCAGGCCATATCTTGTTTTTTTTTTGTCATCGTGTTCATTGAAGACATATTGGTGTATTCTTGCAGTCGGGAGGATCATGAGTAGTATTTGAGGATCGTGCTCCAGACTTTGAGGGAGAAGAAGCTATATGCTAAATTCTCCAAGTGCGAGTTTTGGCTTGATTCGGTGGCATTCTTGGGCCACGTGGTGTCTAGTGAGGGGATCAAGATGGATCTGAAGAAGATTGAGGCAGTTTAGAGTTGGCCTAGACCATCTTCAACTTTAGAGATTCGGAGCTTCTTGTGTTTGGCAGGTTATTATCGCCGTTTTGTAGAGGGTTTTTCATCCATCGTAGGTCCTTTGACGAGATTGACCTAGAAAGGTGCTCCTTTTAGATGGTCTGACGAGTGTGACGTGAGCTTTCAGAAGCTCAAGACTTCATTGGTGTTGCTTACATGTTTGGGATCTTACACCGTGTATTGTGATGCATCGCATATTGGGCTTTTTGCGGTGTTAATACAGGACGGTAGGGTGATTGCCTATGCATCTCGACAGTTGAAGGTGCATGAGAAGAATGATGATGTGCATGATTTAGAGTATGAAACCATTGTTCATGCACTGATGATTTTGAGGCACTATTTATACAGTGTCCTATGTGAGGTCTACACCGACAATTGGAGTCTCCAGCACCTGTTCAAGTAGAAGGACCTTGATTTGTGGCAGTAGAGATGGTTAGAGTTGCTGAAAGTCTATGATATCACCATATTATATCATCCGGGAAGGCCAATGTGGTGGCCGATGCATTGAGTGGGAAGGCTGAGAGCATGGGCAGTTTAGCATATTTGCCGGTAATAGGAGGCCACTAGCCATGGATGTTCAGGCTTTGGCTAATTAGTTTGTGAGATTGGATGTTTCGAACCTTAGCCACGTACTTTCTTGCGTTGTGGCACAGTCATCATTTTTGGAGCATATCAAGGCTCGCCAGTTTGATGATCCTCACTTGTTGGTGTTGAAGGAGACGATTGCACCAGGTTGGTGATAAGGAAGTTGTGATTGGTCATGATGGTGTTATGCGGCTTCAAGGCCAAATATGTGTTCCAAATGTTGATGGGTTAAGAGATTTGATTCTTGAGGAGGCTCTCAGCTCGCGCTATTATATTCACCCAGGTGTCACAAAGATGTACCGTGACTTGAAACAACACTATTGGTAGTGGAGAATGAAGAAAGACATTTTTGCTTATGTCTCTCAGTGTTTGAATTGTCAACATGTGAAGTATGAGCATTAGAACCTAGGAGGGTTGATTTAGATATTGGAGATACCAAAGTGGAAGTGGGAGCACATCACTATGGATTTTGTGGTAGGCTTACTATGGACCTTGAAATAATTTGACGCAGTCTGGGTTGTTTTGGACCGGTTGACAAGTTCGCTCACTTCATTCCGGTGATGACTTCCTATTATTCAGAGCGATTGGCTCAGATTTACATCCGCGAATTTATCCGCCTGCATGGGATGCCCGTTTTCATTATTTTTGAGCGAGGCACGCAGTTCTCATCGTTGTTTTGGAGAGCGGTGCAGTGAGAGTTGGGCACGCGGGTAGAGCTGAGTACAGCATTCCATCCCCAGACGGACGGCTAGTCCGAGCACACTATTCATAACTTAGAGGACATGTTACGTGCCTATGTTATTGACTTTAGAGGTTCAGTTTGCCTATTATAATAACTATCAGACAAGTATCCGTATGGCTCCGTATGAGGCCTTATATGGTAGGTGATGTCATTCTCCGATTGGTTGGTTTGAGCTTGGAGAGGCTAGGTTGTTGGGCATTGATTTGGTCTGTGATGCCATGAAGAAGGTTAAGGGGATTCAGGAGCGACTTCGTACTGCTCAGTTCAGACACACGAGTTATGTGGACTGTAAAGTCCGAGATGTGGCTTACATGGTAGGTAAAACGGTTCTACTAAGAGTTTTGCCCATGAAGGGTATGATGAGGTTCGGGAAGAAGGGCCAGTTGTGCCCTCTGTATAATGGCCCTTTTGAGGTTCTTGAGAGAGTTGGAGAGGTGGCCTACATACTTACCTTGCCACCTAGACTATCGGGAGTTCACTAGTGTTTCATGTTCTATGCTCTACAAGTATTATGGTGATTCATCACTTGTTTTGGACTTTATCATGGTGCAGTTAGATGGTGAACTGACTTATGATGTGGAGACGGTGGCCATTATGGATCGATAGGTTCGAAAGTTGAGGTTGAAGAATATAGCATCAATGAGACTTCATTGGAGAGGTTAGCCAGTTGAGGAGGCTACTTGGAAGACCGAGCAAGAGATGGAGTCCAGATATCCTCAGCTTTTTGAGACTCCAGGTATGATTCTAGACCCGTTCGAGGACGAATGTTTGTTTAAATGGGGAAGAATATAATGACGAGTCGGGTCGTTTTGTGTATTTTAGCCTCATTCCCCTATTTATTGCCTCCTCTATGTTCTTTTGTGGTTATATGACATTTCGGGGTGGTTTTACTGGTTTTGGGAAGATCTTGGAGTGAATCGGGACACTTAGTCCCAAGGTTGGAAGCTTAAGTTGTAAGAGTTGATCAGAGTTTGACTTTAGTATAGATGATCCCGAAATGTTATTTTGATGGTTCCAATAGCTTCGTATATAGTGATTTTGGACAAGGAGAATGTCCAGATTTTGATTTGAAAGTCAGTAATTTGGTTTGGTGCTTTTTTGGCAAAAGTTGGAAAGTTAAAGGTTTGGAAGGTTGATAGTTTTGACCGAGAGTTGACTTTGTTTATACCGGGTCCGGATTTTTGTTCTAGAAGTTGGAATAGGTACGTTGTGTCATTTGAGACTTGTATGAAAAATTTGAGATCATTCCAAGGTGTTTAGGCATGTTCGGCGTAAGTTTTGAATTCTGAAAGTTCATTAGTTTCCTTAGACTTGAATTGGGGTGTGATTCATGGTTTTGATGTTGTTTTGCGTGGTTTGAAGCCTCGGGTAGGTCCGCGTTGTATTTTGGGATTGGTTGGTGTGACTGGACGGGGTCCCGGGGGCTTCAGATGTGTTTTGGATGGGTTTCAAACCATTTCCATTATGTTTGGACTGTTGATTTTGTGCTTATGGTTTCCTTCTTTACGATCTCGAAGAGCAAGACAGAATCGCATAGTGATAGTTGCTGGCATGTGGATTTGTTCGTCGCATTCACGAGGATAGCGACGTGTTCATGAAGCTTTAGAGAGGCTGTGCATCGCAATTGCGTGCAAGGAGTCGTATTCTAGTAGAAGGAAGGTAAGGCTGAGGGGGCACACGTTTGTTCATCGTGGTCACAAGGACTAGTCCGCGATCATGTAGATTATGACCATTGGGTCACCGCATTCGTGAGGACTATGTCGAGTTCACGTAGGAGGTTTTTGGAAGCTGGTGTTGCGCCCTATTTTGCACATATCAAAAAAAAAATACAACTAGTGGTTCTTCTAATATTGATAAAAGAGACTGCCCACCTAATATTTAAGGTATATTAGGGTACCTCTAAGTCTGTAAGGTTATTATCCTAATGGTTTGCTAACCGGTGAGATTTGGGTAAGGATTCTAGTTTTTCTACGGGGAATGTGTTAGGCATCCCTTAAAATCTACTCGAGGTAGCTCATTAAAATTAGGCTATATATAGGGAAAGAAATGTCTATATTCTGTTTAGTTGGTGAATGAAATTGCTAAATAAGATTTAGAAAAAATATTTTAAAGCTTGTCTGAAAACTAATTATTTTAGAAAAGGTTGTATATATTTTTTTTTTGAAAGAGAGATGTTATTTGTTTGTAAATTTACAACTTTATAGAGCAAAAAATCGTTTCTTTTAAAGTGCATATACTTTAAGTTGGTAATGGGGTATACTTTATTTGCTGAAATGACTTAGGTTTCAAGCCCATTCGTTCTTTCTTGTAAACGGCTAGGTGTGATTGTTTTTATTCTCCTTTGAAATCGATGCTTGTACTTTACATGGCTCCATCGATGATTTTCCAAAGGGAATTGGTATTCATTTTTAAATATGCCAAAAGCTTGAAAATCGAAAGTTTTTTGCGATGAACATAAGTAAACTATTTGTTTTATTGAAACGATTAGTTAAAAATTATTAATGATCAATCATTAGAATAACTAAAAAACTTCTAATTTAACTTTTACGACGAGTCTCGATTTTCCTATGTTCCTAAGCAATCAAAAGATCAAAAGTATTCCAATAACAAAGTTAGTTTTCCAAAGATACACACATAGAGTGTCAAATAAGAAACAATTTTCATTCATGATAAAAGGAAAGGGAGCTGGACTCTTTAACCATTGGGCTGGTAGGCAAACCAGGCCCAACGAGTTTTGGTTTAACAGCAGCGGACTCCAACAAAGCAAAGAAAGGGGCAATCTGGATCTGGAACTTGGGCGTGAGTCCAAAAGGGACTCAACATGCCTAATTTGAAACATGCATACAAAAATATTAAGAAATTTGTTAGTGTATATCGATATCGAACGAACAAGATAAAGATCATAACAAATGTTGCTAATAAATAGCTAAGGAGTAAAGTCAAATCATTTTTGTGTTAATCTTATGAAGATTTATAAAATTGAGTGACTAAAGGCTTAGAGTAAATCCTTATCAATGGATAAAATCCCCCTTTGTGGACCCCTAACACTTCAGAGTTAACGAGGGTCTCATGGACCCTGAGCAGTGCTTGTGTCAGGTAGAGGTATCTTAATGACAAACCAAGTTTCACACCGAAATACTTTTAGCCACCCACTCTTACTCTTACTCAAAGGTTTAGACACAAATGAAGTGTCAACCTAGCAGTTATCATAAAAGCAATAGTGGACACAAAGGTTCAGACACACAGAATTTCAACAAAACGATAGAGAACATCATCATTAGAATGAAAGAATATGAATAGTTTAGATCCAATCACAACATTGCTTTAGGATCTTTTATCAGAACCCGAAATAAAAAGGACAACTAAAGCAAGTAGACTTATAGGGTCCAGTAATATCGATGACCTTAAGGTTGATTATAGCATGCATCAGGACACTTAGGGAGCTAGTGGCATATTATCATTAAACCAATTCAATTACAGAACTGCATGGTTAAGTGATCTGAGTATAGGTACGTGATAAGGGAAAAACATATACATTGATTTTATTAACTCAAATGAACCTTTAACACATCAGGTTCATTAAATAGGTTCATAATACTTAAAATAAGCCAACAAACACTTCGGTAATCTTCAAAACAATCCAGAGCTGACATATATATGCCTGAGAACCAACTTCATGGAATGATTACACTAGCACTGGCTCAAACTTCTCTATGATGATAGCAAACAATAGAGACATCAATACAAGTAGGAAAGATCAGTCTTCCTAATATCATGATATCTAGTATGCAACAACGTACAGTTTAGTATATTTTCCAACTGTTAGAGCTAAATAACACTGAAGTTCAGGATCAGGTTTTTCCTATACATAGTGGTATTAGACAGACATGGAGCAATAGGCAGAGGTGTCCATTCTTAGTTTATTGGAACAAAGAAGACATACCATAATAAGTTCATTTAAATAGGTACGTGATTTCATTAACATGTCACACCAACAGAGTTCAATTCATGATCTTCATATACACAGGTTACTATGATGAGCAGTGCAACATGATCTAGTGTAGGGTTACTCAAACAAAGCAGATTAACATGAAATAACAGGAGCAAGGACTTTAACATGGATCATTCATTTGAGTACAACATAACACTGCAAGAGGGTTAAGATTGTATATGGCTACAGGTATATATCTTAGAACACAACACAATGATGCAAGCATACAATTTCCTCAAGCTAAAGGCATAAAAAGGATTCGTGGACATAAGTGGACCAACTAAGGCAGCAAAATAGATGTGAACACAAATACATGTGTCAATGAAAGCAATTCAATTAATGTTACAGTAAAGGCCTCAAGCAGACATTGTTATAGATTTCAAAGTCATAGGGCAACTAGTGATGACAAATCTGGCAAAAACAGAATGGACAGGTTCAGTGATATTCCTGCTAATAAGTTCACTACATGATCTCAAACCATAGTATAGCCACATATGAATCACCAAATGAAGGTCAAGTTAATCCTATTACTGGAGATATGCAATCTTAGCAAGACATCAGGAACAGTTCAAGAACATGATTTAACTAACTTATCTAATGTGATAGTGTTTTTATGATTATTACTTCAGTTACAGAGATGGATCACACATCAAATCAACATAACATTTCAACTCAACTACTCACAAAGACTTAGCAGGATCTGTTAATAAGGATAGCAATGCAGGATCATCCTAACTAGCTAAACTATGAAGGTTAAGGTTCATATGATCACCACAAATTGAATAACAACACAAAAACAATATAGCTCTCAGGATTATCATCAGCATCAGAAGAAACAGGATGACATGCCTAGCAGGACATAGTAGAAGCTACATACTAGCATGCATAACATCTCAGACATGATGATAAAGGTGGCACAGTGCAACAAGTAT
The DNA here is from genome assembly GCA_002018475.1 of Nicotiana obtusifolia. NCBI lineage: Eukaryota > Viridiplantae > Streptophyta > Magnoliopsida > Solanales > Solanaceae > Nicotiana > Nicotiana obtusifolia. The sequence goes on along the minus strand of MCJB01051475.1, from coordinate 78,982 downwards.
TAGCTGAACTTTTATGAGAGGTTAAAAAGCTTGAGTTAGTCTACTTTGGTAATCATATATATATATATATATATATATATATATATATATATATATATATATACATACATACACACAAACACAAAAAGCACTCACAACAGTCCATTTACAGTAATTGAACTCGACCAAAAATGAAAGAGGAGAAATAGAAAGTTAGAGAAGAATTACTGAAAATATAGCAGAAGAAACTTGAATTCTCAATTATGTATGTGCTAGTGGTGTTAGGTGTGTAATGATATCTTGTTAGGTGAGAACATTTAAGGCCGTATTTATAGTGGACTTCAAGACTTAGGGTTCTGATATATTCAAATAGTTAGTGGATGGTGATGATAGGTGGATGATGATAGCAATAAAGGTGAAATTAGAGAGCAAAAGAGGAAAGTGCAGTGGAGTTTTCACCCGGGCACTTGAAAATGAGGAATTGACCGTTCATGAGTGAAAAGCAATCGGTCGAAGCCCTAATGTCCAGAGGTCACTACGTTTGACCTCTGAACATCAAAAAACAATGATGAAGCAAGAAATAATGCCCATGCATGCTCCGATTTGAAAGAACGGAGATGAAATCCCAAGTCACTCTATTAGGTATGAGGTTCAGATTTGGGATTTTGAATCGTAATGATGAAATAGGAAATGTTCAGGCAAGGTTTCGCGGTGTAGCAGAGGCAGATAAGATTATTTGAGATTATTTGAGTGACGTTGCACAAATTTGTGCAAATTGGAGATTATTGGGGGCTGACAATCTGAGAGAATAGAGAAGGAATGGGAAAATTAGAGCGGCCGGTCAAGATGGAAATGAGTTGGGTTTTGGGTGGTATCTAAAGTTTAAAATGCAAGACGAAATTTGACCAACGACCCCGATATTTTAGGGAGAATAGAATTATTAAATTGGTTTTTGAGGAAAAATTAGTGGCCGTTGGATCTCTGTAATCCAACGATATAGATGGGGTATGGAAAGGATTTAAAAATAAAGGAAATATAGAGATTGATTAATGTGGACCGTTGATGATCGGGGCCAACGGTCCACATGTGCTGTATTACTTTGTAACAATAGGAAAAAGGCAACATGGCACAGTGCTATTGGTTGGGATGTAATGGCAGAAATTGCCAACATAGGACAGAGGGGGTGGGTCTGGACTGGGTTGGAGGCGATTGAGCCTGTGTATTCGGGCAAAAATAGCTGAAATGAATTTTAAAACACAGCCACATTGAGTAAGATTGGTTAATTGCAATTGTAGCCTTTTGAGCTTTTAACCCCTTTTAAAATTGACTTAATTATGCTTAATTAATCACAGTTAAATACAATAAAATATAATCATCACATGTATAAATAATTACTGTCATTGATTAGTTATTGTAATTATTATTTCATTTATTGAATTGTAACACTAATTTTAGCTAATTAAAGTAAAAAGATGATATAATTATAAATTAAGGACTAATTCATTAAATTAATTGTGAATCTTATTTATTGAAATACAGAGGTTATTTTAACAGTTCAAAATAGTAAGAGTAATACAATTTATGATTTTCAATATCAAATCGCTATTACTTTAATAATATTATTTATTATTACATATTATATTGTAGAAAAATAAGTATTATTGATCAAAAAATAGTTTATCATATTTGTTGCTAATTAATAAACATACCTAATTTAATTTTAAAAGGGAGGGTCAAAATTGGTCATCAACAACTACCCCTCTTTGACCAGAGAGGATGAAAGTGTTTGCGGGCAATGAAATTAACTCAAGACCAATTTTTTCCCAAATCTAGGCATGTATTGTAGGAATGATATATGGAATTGGGAATGATTATGAGTTGTCAGGTTAGGGGCCGAATTCTGGCTTTTAATCACATACATACCTTGGGCTTAACGAGGATCAGGCCTCATGTAGTTCTTGAATGATGATTTGGGGAGGATGGTGCTTGTAGAAGCTTCCCCAGTATCGCGTTATAATGATATTGTAAGACGGGAAGGTCTTGGAACTCAGAGTGGCTCCACAAATTGTAGCTTTATTATGTGACTTGAAAGACTAGACGATTTGGGAGTTCTACTGATCGAACGGGGTTGGAGTTTTGATCCTTGGCTCGCTTATGATTTTGTCGTTCCCCATAGGGGTGTAAATTGGTTTGATGCTTAGAAGAAGTTCCATGTCACAGTGTTTGAACCTGCGAAAGAAGATACATATATACCTCTATACGGTAATACAAATACGCTAAGATATGATGTAAACAATGCATGAATGATGATGCCTGGCTGCCGGCTAGCTATTATTTGGGATCTCGGGGCGACGGGATGTTTGAATCTGAAGTCTTTGAGCTTTGGAGAATTTTTGGGATGCCGGGGATAGGCCTTTGAATTTTACTTGGTTATTAGCCTGGCTGTGTACCATTTTGCAACTGTTGGATAATTTGAATCTCTACGTGATGGGAGTGTCTCCACGCGATGGGAGTAATTGACTTTGGATTTTAAATCTTTGCACGATGGGAGTATCTCCACGTGATGGGAGTAGTTGACTGAAAAAATATAAAATCTCCTCGCATTGGGAGCATCTCCAAATGATGGGAGTAATTGACTTTGAATTTAAATATGCTTGTAAGCTGCATAAATGAAACGTCAAAACATTCAAGTGAAAGAAGAGAAATAAATGAGCATGCCCAAGAGATACTCTTGACTGCAGAACTAATTTGCTGTCGTCAGTTGGCAGAATTTGTGGCGGAATCGGATGGTCCATCCTTCGACCGGCAGAGTCAGCGATGAAGTTTGTGACTGTCTACTTGATTCTTTTATATGGTGGAGTGACAGCGCGATATGTGCGAAATGCTTCAATTGGCGAAGTGAACAATTTTGTAACGACCCGACCAGTCATTTTGCTTTCTATATCCCCGTTCTCACAAAATAAGACTCTCCGTATGTGATTTAGCTATTTTATGACTTAGGGGGGTGTTTAGTTTGGGATTTGGAAGGGTTCGGGTTGAAATCACAACACTTGGTTCCTTAAGGTTGCCTAAAAAGGGCTAAGTTTAAATTTAGTCAATGTTTTGAGTAAACGACCTTGGAATTGAGATTTGACAGCTCAAATAGGTTCGTATGATGATTTTGGACTTGGGCGTATGTTCGGATCGGGGTTTGGATGTCCTTGGAGCGTTTCAGCGCCTAATATTGGAAGCTGACACATTGAAGGTTTTATAGTTCTTTAAATTTTGTTTGACGTAAGATTTGGTGTCATCAAGGTCCAATTGGGATTGTGAGCCTAGGAATAGTTCCATATGGTGATTTAAGACTTGCACGCAAAATTTGGAGTCCTTCCGAGTTGTTAAAGTATGATTCGACGCGTTCGGAGTAAGTTGGAAGAACTTGAAGTTCATAAGTTGATTCTATTGGTTTTGGCGTATGATTTTTAGTTTTAATGTTGTTATCTATGTCCCAAGGGTGCGAGTGAGTCTGTTTTATGTTTAAAAACTAGTTGGTATGTTTGGACGAGGCCTCGGGGGCCTTGGATGCAATCCAGACGATGCACGGATCGAATTAGGACTCAAAAGGGCTGCTGGTGCACCAAATGTGAGCTTGGCCGCAGATGCAAGCTTGTGGCCACAGAAGTGGCATTGGGGCATTTGGCTAGTGGCTGCCAAAGTGGAGAACCACGCGCAGAAGCAGCCTCGCTTATGCAAGGAATAGCCCACATGTGCGATGGGGCTGCAAATGCGCTTGACCATTCGCAGAAGTGGTATCTCGTCCGCATAAGCGGCAAGTTCTGGGCCTGGGGAATTCTACAGAAGCAGACTTTTCTTCGCTAAAGTGGTGCCGCAGATGCGGCCCATTGACTGCAGGTGCGAATGCCCTTGCGGCAGTGAGGTTCATTTAAGTTGGGAGTTAAACCATTTTTGACTCATTTTCTTTCATTCATTTGGTGAGTTTGGAGCTTTTGGAGAGGGGTTTTCACCTAGCACTTTGAGGTATGTTATTTTTATCCATTGTGAGTTAAATACATAGATTATGGGTAGGTTTTAACATGTAAATTTCTAAAAATCATGGGTTTTGATGAATAACGATGTGTTTTAATAAAAATGGGATTTTCCCACGAAAATGGTTATGGGATTGAGTGAAAATTTTATATTTGAGTTCGTGAGGTTATGGGTAACAACTTTCTTCGAAAATTTCCAGAATCTGGGCACGTGGGCCCGGAAGTGAATTTTAAGAATCTTCTAATTTTGGTTGGGTAATTACTCTAATAGTTAAATTATGAACTTTTGAACATGTATTTACTAAATTATATAACATTTGACTAGTCCGAGTCATTTGGCACCGAGTTGAGGCTTTAGAACAAATTTGAGGATCGGAAGTGAGCTTGAGAACGAGGTAAGTCTCTTGCCTAACCTTGTAAGAGGGAACTCATCCCCTTAGGTGTAATTTTGTTGGGAATTATATGTGTGGGGAGCTACGTACGCACTAGGTGACGAGAGTCTGTGCGTAGCTATATCCTATATGATGTCGGGGTAGTCTTAGGCTTATACCATGCTATTTTGCTCTTTTATGTTTCTCATGTGGGGGGACGAATGGAATAATTTTGTAATAGCTTTGAGAAATCTATGTTTACTCGCGTCGCAAGTATTTCCGCAAGCGAGGTAAAATTTTCTCTACTCTCATGGGAGCGGGTTGTTTGCCTCGGCAAGTTAATAGATGCATCTATGGTTCATGCCGTTCGACCCTCGACAGTGCACACGGTATATACAAATATTTTGGATCGGGCCCTACGACCTCGGTATAAATCGTGCATAATAATATATCGAGCCTAATCTTCTTGATACGATATTATTAGCTTGAGAGGTTACAATTATTTAATGATGGAAATTGGCTTGGGTTTTATTATTAGTGAAATAAATATTTATTTACCGCTTGTTATGGAGATTTATGGTTGTGTACATAACTCGTGTTTATTAAGAATTTCGGTATTTTATTGTTAGCCCACAGTAAGTGTCAAAGTCGATCCCTCGTTACTACTTCGAGGTTAGACTAGATATTCACTGGGTACATATTGTTTATGTACTCATGCTACACTTCTGCACTAACGATGCATGATCTGAGACTGGTGCATCTGGACATCATCCCGGCGCGCACTACTGATACATCGAGACTTAGCGGTAAGCTGCCTTCCGAGCTCGTTCTGCAACACCGGAAGTCTTTTTTATGTATTTACTTCCTGTCTATTTTACTTCAGACAGTAGTTTAGTGTTTTGTGTATTCTAGTTGTAGCTCATACACTTGCGACACCAGGTCTTGGAATTTTGCTAGTAGACCCTTAATGATTTTTGAGTATTTATTTCACTATATTTGATCGTACAATTTGTTACATTTTATTTTATTAAATTTCTCATCTCTTTCTTATGTTAAAAATCAACTATTTCAAAAATGTTAAAAGAATAGATACACGGTAAGTTCACTGTTAGCTTGCCTAGCGGCGGAGCTTGGTGCCATCATGGCCTATAGGAGAATTGAGTCGTGACAAGTTTGCCATATATAAGGCTCCAATTGGAGAACAAGTAGTTTTCTATATACAGGGCTCTGATTGGCGAGGCCGACGGTTCAATATGTACAAGGCGCTCCAATTGGCCGATTAGACGATTTGATATATACAAGGTCCTGAATGCTTCAAAGACTTCGTTATGGAATACCTAATAGAGAATTTGAAGTTAGTCATTAACCTTGTGAGAAAATGAATTGAATAATAAGGGAGATATAGGAGCTCATGAGATGGTAGCGGGCTCGTGATTGTTCCCAGTACGCTCTGGTATCTTTTGATTCCTATCGACCTTGTGGTCAAAGAAAAATTCTTAAGGGGAGGGGGGTGGGTGATTTGTATTGATTGTAGGTCTGCCCTTGCCCCAGATCTTGTGGGCTATGCCACGAAGTTCGGTAGGTGGAAAGGTGGATTTTTCCAAAAATGTTCTGAAAATCATTTATCTTTAATGTCGAATGCTGTTGTACCGGATTATGTCACGACCCCAATTTCCCACCTTAGGATGTCGTGATGGCACCTAATCTCTAAGACTTGGTAAGAATAACATGTATAGAGAAATAGCGGAAATAAAATATAAAACCTCAATTAAAACCATGAAAACCATCATAAAATAACTCAACTGTACAATTGAAAACAACTCCCTAAAACTTGGTGGAACAGAGCCATAAGCTCTACAAGAATGTACTAATAGTCTCGTAATAGAACAGTCTTTTGGAACTAGAAATAAATAGTAGATCGTCTAAAAATAGAAGTTGACTACGAGGCTTGCGGATGTCGAGCAGGTGAGCCTTCAAGTCTCCAACAGCAGTTAGCCAATCAACCTCTAGCGTCCAGACAGACAGACGTACCTGGATCTGGCTAAAAGATGTGTAGAAGGATCGTATGAGTACACAACAATAGTACCCAACAAGAATCAAGCCTAACCTCAGTAGAGAAGTGACGAGGCCTGGTCAAGACACCTACTAGGACATGATAATAGGAGTAAAATATAATAACGAGAAGTAATTGGAAAACGAAGAAATGAATGATAATGTAGCAATTTAGCAACATAAACAAATGAAGGAATTGTTAGCATAAGGATAACAAGAAGGAAGCAATTAATCAGAACCACAAATAGTCAAATACGAACAAAACTCAAAAATAAAATCAACAATGTTTAACTTATAACTCTTTTAAATATGAAATGCGCAACAAGAATCACAACTGAGGCACCGCCTCGTATTCACCTATCAAAATTTCAATCACAATATTTCCTTATACTGCCGCGTGAGCCATACATTTAGATAGTTTTGAAAATATTTTTCGCGAAATAACTTCACGTACTTTAGCCACCATATGTGGCCACGTGGCTTCAAGTAATTTTTTTACTAGCAACACACGCATAAATCCCACCTTATGTTGCCGCATGCACCTTAACCACTATCCTTATACAGCCGCATGCGCATCAATATCACAACACAATAACAACTCACACCACAAGTGCCCATATGCCGCAACTTGCCAAAAGTCAACAATATCAATGTTTCAACAACAAATAGCACATGGCTCAACCACACTTTGCACATGAATCTCAATAATAACAAAATAAATGTGAATTTGCCCATCAAGAAAAACATCTCAACCATTACTAGCTTCACCTCAATATGATAACAACCTTCACAACTTCAAGACCAATAACTCAACAAGAAGATGTTTCACGAAATAACAATCTCAAACAAAAGTAATTCAACAATTAAGGATGCAACAAGGGAATAAGGAAGGCAATAACTTTAACTATGCACATAAGAGTAAAATAACAAGTAAGAGGTAGAACAAGTATTAACAATGTCAGTTAAAGCATGTAAGGGTAGATTAACACATGTAAAATTTTATTAACAACAAGTGATACAACATGTTATCACAATTCAATTAAAGGCATGGAAAGAGTCTACAAAACCTAAATCGGTCAAACACAACATATAACCCACGTACCCATGGGTCACCTTGCGTACTCGGCTTTCACTTAACACAAATAGCACAATCAATTCCAAATCCTAAGGGGTATTTCCTCCACAACAATTTAGTCAAGATACTTACCTCACTATACAAACTCAACCCTCGGAAATAGCTTTTCCCCTAAAATTTGCCTCCTTACGACTCAAATCTAATCAAAAGTGACTAAATTTTTCAAACAATGCAAGGGAAAACAATTACAACAGCTAAAGCTTTGATCTTTACGAAAATCCCAAAAAGTCAATAGAAGTCAACCCCAGGCGTCAACCCCGGGCCCGCCCGGTCTAAACCTGGCTCCAAGGGTAGATTTCAACTACCCATAATCCCACGAGTCCATATATGTATTTTTTTTTTCAAATCTGAGTCCAAATAGACTCTCAAAACTCAATTCTTCGGTTTTCAAAAGCTTGATAAAGTTTCCCAATTATCCTCTTTGATTCACATAAATGAGATATTATGATATAATCATGAAATGTAGTTGGAAGTAGATTAGAACTACTTACCCAAAGTTCGTAGATGAATATCCTCTCTCCAAATCGCCTCCTACTGAGCCTAGGGTTCTAAAATATGATAAAATGATATGAAATCCCGACATTCTAACCTTTTCTTTTGTTGCAGGTGTCGCAATAGCGACACTGGGTTTGCAATTGTGGAGAAAAGTTCTCAACTGCGGCACTGACAATCATAAGGGAAACCTCGCAAATGCGAAAATGGGTTCACAAATGCGAACCATGTTCCGTTTGCAAAAGTGACACAGTTATCGCCAATGCGAACCTAGCCAAGCCCTGGTCAACTTAACAATCGCGACCCAGGCATCAGAATTGCGATACCTATATTCTATGTGGTGTCCGGGTAGTTTTAGGCTTACACCATGCTTTGTTAGTTCTATTATGTTGGTCATGCATATTAATTGTCTTAACTAGAGCTGAGATTAAGGATTTTAAGAATTAAAGTCTCCTGTTTAAATTTCTTATGTGTGGGGGAAGAATGGAAGAATTTTATAATAACTTTGAGAAATCTATGTTCACTCGTGTCGCAAGTATTTCTTCGAGCGACATAAAATTTTCTCTACTTTCATGGGAGCGGGCCGTTCGCTTCTGCAGGTTAATAGATGCATCTATGGTTCGTTCCATTCAACCCTCGGCAGTGCACAAAGTATATACATATATTTTGGATCAAGCCGTACGACCTCAGCATAAATCGTGCATAATAATACATGGAGCCTAATCTTCTTGATATGATTTTATTGGCTTAAGAGGTTACATTTATTTAATGATGGAAATTGGCTTGCGATTTATTATTAGTGAAAGAAATATTTATTTACCGCTTGTTATGGAAATTTATGGTTGTTTACATAAGTCATGCTTATTTAGAATTTCAGTATTTTATTGTTAGCCCATAGTAAGTGTCGAAGTCGACCCCTCGTCTCTACTTCTTCGAAGTTAGACTAGATACTTACTGGGTACATTTTGTATATGTACTCACACTACACTTCTGCACTAACCGTGCAGGATCTGAGGCGGCTGTATCTGGACATCATCCTGGCATGAAATCCTGATACATCGGAACTTAGCGGTGCGCTCCCTTCCAAGCTCGTTCTGCAGCACCCAAAGTCTTTTTTTTGTATTTATTTTCTGTTTACTTTACTTCAGATAATAGTTTACTATTTTGTGTATTCTACTAGTAGCTCATACACTTGTGACACCAAGTCTTTGAATTATACTAGTAGACACTTAATGATTTTTGAGTACTTATTTCACTACACTTGATCTTACAATTTGTTACGTTTTATTTTATTAAATTTCTCATTTATTTCTTACGTAATAATTAAAATTTCAACTATTTTATAAAATTTAAAAGAATAGATACACGGTTTGTTCACTGTTGGCTTGCCTAGCGGCGGAACTGGGCGCCATCACGGCCTACAGGAAAATTGGGTCGTGAAAACATGGTATCAAAGCACTAGGTTCACGTAGATCTCACAAGTTATGAGTAGGCCTAATAGAGTCATGGGCCGTATGCTACCGTTCATGGATACTATGACTCGGGCTGGTTTATTTCCAGCTGACCCAGCCATATCTCAGGTGGGAGGGGGAGCACAACCACTACAGCCCAGGCTCCTGGGCGTGCAACTACGTTGTAACCGCACTACCCATGGGCGGAGCCCAGCCAGTAGCAGCAGCAATCCACGAACCCATACCAGCTGCGATTGGCGAGCCGCAGAAGTCATAGGACAGATGGACCAGGCTACACCCTCCTATTTTTGGAGGTGTGCGACATGAGGATCCCCAGGGCTTCATTGATCAGTGCAGGGATAGACTGCACAACATGAGGATATTGGAGTCCCATGGGGTTTATTTTACTAGTTTCCAGCTGGAGGGCAGGGCCTGTAGGTGGTGGTTGTCATATCTACTTGGCAGACCAGCAAGTTCTCCTCCCTTGAGGTGGGACTAGTTCACATCTATCTTTCTGGATAGGTATATTCCACCCTTTAAGAGGGAAGAGTTGCAGTTTCAATTTGAGTAGCTCCAGAAGGGTCAGATGTCCGTGATCGACTATGAGGCGAGATTCTCTAAGTTGTCTCGCCATGCACTTATGATACTTCCTACTGATGTAGAGAGAATGCGAAGGTTCGTTGGGGGTTTGCATTTAGGTATTCAGGCCACTGTAGCCTGAGAGGTTGAGATGGGGACTTCTTACGAGCGAGTTGTAGAGATAACTTAGAGGATCAAAGGTGTTCGTCAGAGGAGCCGATAGCAGATGTCGCGGGACAAGCGGTTTCGTTAGGCTAGAGGGTTCGGTGGTGCTCCGTCAGGGGGAAGAGGTCAGCTTGGGATAGGGTATCCTAGCAGGCCCACATATCTAGCACCGCCGCCTCCTCGGTGTGCTCCCGTGCGGCCCTATATCAGCGCCATGCTAGAGAGTTCCTAACCGTCACCAGCTATTCAACGTTCCTCCAGTGCGTATTCTGGCCATCGGGGTCAGACTTTCGATCAGCAGTCTGCCGTTCCGAGAGGTTGTTATTAGTGTGATAATCTTGGCCACATGAAGTGGTTTTGTCCTAGACATCAGGGCAAGGCAATGCAGCAGGGACACTAACCTACGATTATAGCACCAGCTGCCCCACCAGCAGTCCGGCCGCCAAGTGTTAGAGGGCAGGTGGGTAGGGGCCATCTTAGAGGTGGAGGTCAGACATGTGGAGGCAAGTCAGGTGGCGCTCCAGCTAGATTCTATGCTTTTTGGCCAGACCAGATGTAGTGGCCTCAGATGCCATGATCACTGGTATTATTTTTGTCTGCAGTAGGATGCTTAGGTACAGAACGAATGTTGCACACCGCATTGACTCAACACAAGTGTTGATGTTGCCTTCCGGTTATGGGATGTACACTGTGTACTATGACGCTTCACGCATTGGGTTGGGTTGTGTATTAATACAGGGTGGGCGAGTTATTGCATATGTTTCATGTCAGCTGAAGCCTCACGAGGAGAATTACCCCGTACATATTTTGGAGTTGGCCACGATTGTTCATTCTCTTAAGATCTGGAGGCATTATCTTTATGGGGCATCCTGTGAGGTTTCACCGAACATCGTAGAGTGCAACATTCGTTCAAGTAGTGGGATATCAATTTGAGATAGCGCTGGTGGCTTGAGTTACTGAAGACTATGGCATCAGTATCCTTTATCATCCGGGAAAGGCAAATGTAGTTGCGGATGCCTTGAGCAGAAAGGCGAAGAGTATGGGTAGTTTTTCCTCTATTTCAGCAGAGGAGAGGCCACTAGCTTTGGACACTCAGTTTTTTGCAAACAAACTTGTGAGGTTGGACATTTCAGAGCCCAGCTAGCTCTTGCATGCGTCGTCCCTTAGTCTTCATTATTCAAGCAGATCAAGGCTCACCAGTTTGATGATCCTCACTTGTTGGTTCTCAGAGAGACGGTACTACAAGGTGGTGCCAAGGATGTTACTTTTGGTGAAGATGGTGTTTTGCGACTCTAGGGTTATCTATATGTTCTTAATATTGATGCCTTGAGGGAGAAGATCCTAGAAGACGCACACAGTTCTTGGTATTCTATTCATGCAGGTGCTACAAAGAAGCATCGCGACCTAAGGCAGCATTATTAGTGGCGGATGATGAAGAAGGACATATGTAGCGAGGTGCCTTAATTGCCAGTAGGTTAAGTACGAGAATCAGAGCCCAGGTGACCTACTCCAACAGATGACTATACCTAAGTGGAAATGGGAGCACATTACTATAGAATTCGTAGTTGATGCAATTTGGGTCATTGCCGACAGGTTGACCTAGTCGGCACACTTCATTCCGGTTGATACCACGTATTCTTCAGAGAGGTTGGCTCATACCTACGTTCAGAAGATTGTTCGGTTGCATGGTGTGCCTGTTTCCATCATATCAGATAGAGGCCCTCAGTTTACTTCATATTTTTGTAGGGCAGTACAGAGTGAGTTGGGGACCCGTGTAGAGCATCGCACAGCCTTTCATCCACAGGCCGATGAGTAGTCAGAGCGGACGATTCAGATCTTGGAGGATATGCTCAAAGCATGTGTGATTGACTTCGGAGGGCAGTGGGGTCAATTCTTGACTTTGGCCAATTTTGCTTACAACAACAGTTATCAGTCAAGCATCGAGATGGCTCCATTTGAGGCTTTATATGGTTGGCGATGTCATTTGCCCATCGAATGGTTTGAGCACGACGAGGCTAAGTTATATGGTAATGATTTGGTAAAGGATGCCTAGGAAAAGGGAAAGTTGGTTTAGGAGCGACTTCGCACAGCACAGTCCAGACAGAATAGTTACGCGGATCAGAAGGCGCGTGATTTATTATCTATGGTGGGCAAGAAGGTTCTCTTGAAGGTCTCGCCAATGAAGGGAATCATGAGGTTTGGAAGAAGGGCAAGTTGAGCCCAAGGTTTATAGGTCCATTTGAGGTGTTGAGATAAGTTAGGGAGGTTTCTTATGGGCTTGCCTTGCCTCCCAATCTATTGGGAGTTCATCCAGTTTTTCACGTGTCTATGCTCCGGAGGTTTCATGCCGACAGGTCGCATGTGTTAGATTTCAGCTCGGTCCAGTTTGATGAGAGCCTGGGATATGAGGAGGAGCCAGTCGCCATTGTTGACAGACAGGTTCACCAGTTGAGGTCCAAGAATATTTATGTGGTAAAAGTTAAATAGAGGGACCAACCAGTCGAGGAGGTGACTTGGGAGGCCGAGGAGGACAAACGGGACAGATATCCACACTTATTAAGCACTCCAGGTATGATTCTAGACACGTTCGAGGATGAATGTTTGCTCAAGAGGTGAAGAATGTAACGACCCGACCGGTTGTTTTGCTTCCTAGATCCTTGTTCCCCCTAAATAAGACTCTTCATATGTGCTTTTACAGTTTTATGACTTGCGGGGATGGTTAGTTCGGGATTTTGGAAGGGTTCAGGTTGAAATCCGAACACTTTGTTCCCTAAGGTTGGCTTAAAAGGTCTAAGTTTGACTTGACTGAACGTTTTGAGTAAATGACCTCGGAACTGGGATTTGACGGTCCCAACAGATTTGAATGATGATTTTGGACTTGGGCGTATGTTCGAATCAGGTTTTGGATGACGCGGGAGCGTTTCGGCTCTTAATATTGGAAGTTGGCACATTGAAGGTTTGAAGGTTCTTTGAACTTGGTTAGAAGTAGGATTTGGTGTTATCTTGGTCCAATTGGAATTTTAGGCATGGGAATAGTTCCGTATGGTGATTTAAGACTTGCACGCAAATTTTGGAGTCATTCCGAGTAGCTTAAGTATGATTCGGCGCGTTCGGAGTGAGTTGGAAGAACTTGAAGTTAATACGTTGATTCTATTAGTTTTGGCATATGATTCCTAGTTTTAATGATTTTATCTGTGTCCCTAGGGTGCGAGCTAGTCCGTTATATGCTTACAAACTTGTTGGTACGTTTGGACGAAGCCTCAAGGGCCTCGGGTGCAATCCGGACGATGCACGGCTCGAATTTGGACTCAAAAGGGCTACTGGTGCACCAAATCTGGTGTGCCCGCACTTGCAAGCTTGTGGCCGCAGGTGCAAGCCCGCAGATGTGAGCTTGTGACCGTAGAAGCGGCTTTGGGGCATTTGGCCAGTGGCCGCAGAAGCGGAGAGCCACGCGCAGAAGCGGCCTCGCTTCTGCGAGGAATAGCCCGCAAGTGCGATGAGGCCGCAAGTGCGCTTGACCATCCACCTAAGTGGGACCGCAGAAGTGGACCTTTCTTCACAGAAGCGGTACCGCAGATGCAGCCCAGTGACCGCAGGTGCGAAAGTCCTGGAGGCAGTGAGATTCATTTAAGTCAGGAGTTAAACCATTTTTGACTCATTTTCTTTCATTCATTGGGCGGTTTTGGAGCTTTTGGAGAGGGTTTTTCACCTAGAACTTTGAGTTAAGTGATTTCAATTCAGTGTGACTTAAATACATAGATTATAGGTAGGTTTTAACATGTAAATTTTTTAAATCATAGGTTTAGATGAATAACCCTAGGTTTTGACAAAAATGGGCTTTATCCACGAAAATTGTTATAGGATTGAGTGAAAATTATATATTTGAGTTCATGAGGTTATGGGTAGCAACTTTCTTCGAATATTTCCAGAATCCGGGCATGTAGGCCCGGGGGTGAATTTTAAGAATCTTCCAGTTTGGGTTGGGTAATTACTCTAATAGTAAAATTATGAACTTTTGAACATGTATTTACTAAATTATATAACATTTGACTAGTTTCGAGTCGTTTTCCACTGAGTTGAGGCCTTAGAACGAATTTGAGGATCAGAAGTGAGCTTGAGAATGAGGTAAGTCTCTTGCCTAACCTTGTAATAGGGATCTCATTCCATTAGGTGTAATTTTGTTGTGAATTATATGTGTGGGGAGCTATGTACGCACTAGGTGATGAGAGTCCGCGCGTAGCTATATTCTATGTGATGTCCGGGTAGTCTTAGGCTTAGACCATGCTTTGTTTGCTCTAGTATGTTGATTATGCATATTAATTGCCTTAACTAGAGCTGAGATTAAGGATTTTAAGATTTAAATTCAGCTTAAATTTCTTATGTGTGGGGAGGAATGGAAGAATTTTGTAATAACTTTAAGAAATCTATGTTCACTCGTGTCGCAAGTATTTCTGCGAGCGACGTAAAATTTCCTCTACTCTCATGGGAGCGGGCCGTTCTCTTCGGCAAGTTAATAGATGCATCTATGGTTCATTCCGCTCAACCCTTGGCAGTGCACAAAGTATATACATATATTTGGGATCGGGTCGTACGACCTCGACATAAATCGTGCGTAATAATACATGGAGCCTAAGCTTTTTGATATGATTTTATTGGCTTGAGAGGTTACATTTATTTAATGATGAAAATTGGCTTGGGATTTATTATTAGTGAAAGAAATATTAATTTATCGCTTGTTATGGAGATTTATGGTTGTGTACATAAGTCATGCTTATTTAGAATTCTAGTATTTTATTGTTAGCCCATAGTAAGTGTCAAAGTCTACCCGTCGTCTATACTTCTTCGAGGTTGGACTAGATACTTACTGGGTACATGTTGTTTATGTACTCAAACTACACTTCTGCACTAACCGTGCAGGATCTGAGGCGGGTGCATCTGGACATCATCTCGCCGTGAAATCCTAATACATCGAGACTTAGCGATGAGCTGCCTTCCTAGCACGTTTTGCAGCACCCCAAGTCTTTCTTTTGTATTTACTTTCTGTTTACTTTACTTCAGACAATAGTTTAGTATTTTGTGTATTCTACTAGTAGCTCACACTTGTGACACCAGGTCTTGGAATTTTGCTAGTAGACACTTAATGATTTTTGAGTATTTATTTCACTATATTTGATCGTACAATTTGTTACATTTTATTTTATTAAATTTCTCATCTCTTTCTTATGTTAAAAATCAACTATTTCAAAAATGTTAAAAGAATAGATACACGGTTAGTTCACTGTTGGCTTACCAAGCGGCGGAGCATGGTGCCATCATGGCCTACAGGAGAATTGGGTCGTCACAAGTTTGCTATATATAAGGCTCCAATTGGAGTATGAGCAGTTTGCTATATACAGGGATCTAATTGGCGGGGCCGACGGTTCAATATGTACAAGGCACTCCGATTGGCCGAGTAAACGATTTGATATATACAAGGTGCCCTGAATACTTCGAAGACTTTGTTATGGAATACCTAATAGAGAATTTGAAGTTAGTCATTAACCATGTGAGAAAATGAATTGAATAATAAGGGAGAGATAGGAGCTCATGAGATGGTAGCGGGCCCGTGATTGTTCCCGGTACGCTTTGGTATCTTTTGATTCCTGTCGACCTTGTGCTCAAAGAAAAATTCTTAAGGAGAGGGGGTGTGTGATTTGTGTTTATTGTAGGTCTGGCCTTGCCCCGGATCTTGTGGTCTATGCCACGAAGTTCGGTAGGTGGAAAGGTGGAATTTTTCAAAAATGTATTGAAAATCGTTTATCTTTAATGTTGAATGTTGTTGTTCCGGATTATGTCACGACCCCAATTTCCCACCTTAGGAACACCTAGTCTCTATGACTTGGTAAGAATAACATATATAGAGAAATAGCGGAAATAAAATATAAAACCTCAATTTAAACCATGAAAACCATCATAAAATAACTCAACAGTACAATTGAAAACAACGCCCTAAAACCTGGTGGAACAGAGCCATAAGCTTTACAAAAGTGTACTAATAGTCTCGTAATAGAACATTCTTTTGGAACTAGAAATAAATAGTAGATCGTTCAAAAACAAAAGTTGACTACGAGGCTTGCGGATGTCGAGCAGGTGTGCCTTCAAGTCTCCAACAGCAGTTAGTATCGTATGAGTATACCACAATGGTACCCAACAAGAATCAAGCCTAACCTCAATAGAGTAGTGACGAGGCCAGGTCAAGACACCTGCTAGGACATGATAACAGAAGAAAAATATAACAATGAGAAGTAATTGGAAAACAGAGAAATGAATGATAACGAAGCAATTTAGTAACATAAACAAATGACGGAATTGTAAGCATAAGGATAACAAGACGGAAGCAATTAATGAGAACCACAAATAGTCAAATACGAACAAAATTCAAAAATAAAATCAACAAGATCTGTTCAACCAATAACTCTTTTCAATATGTAATGCGCAACAAGAATCACAACTGAGACACCACCTCGTATTCACATATTACAATTTCAATCACAATCTTTCCTTATACCGCCGCGTGAGCCATACATTCAGATAGTTTTGAAAATATTTTTCCCAAAATAACTACACGTACTTTAGCCCACCATATGTGGCCACGTGGCTTCAAGTAATTTCCTTACATGCAACACGCGCATAAATCCCACCTTATGCTGCCGCATGCACCTTAACCACTATCCTTATACCGCCGCATGCGCATCAATATCACAACAAAATAACAACTGGCACCACAAGTGCCCATATGACACAACTTGGCAAAAGTCAAAAATATCAATGTTTCAACACAAATAGCACATGGCTCAACCACACTGTGCACAAGAATCTCAATAATAACAAAATAAATGTGAATTTGCCCATCAAGAAAAACATCTCAACCATTAACAGCTTCACTTCAATATGATAACACCCTTCACAACTCCAAGACCAATAACTCAACAAGAAGATATTTCACAAAATAACAATCTCCAATAAAAGTAATTCAACAATTAAGGATGTAACGAGGGAATAAGGAAGGCAATAACTTTAACTATGCATATAAGAGTAAAATAACAAGTAAGAGGTACAACAAGTATTAACAATGTCAATTAAAGCATGTAAGGGTAGATTAACACGCTTAAGAGTTTATTAACAACGAATGATACAACATGTTATCACAATTCAATTAAAGGCATGGAAAGAGTCTGCAAAACCTAAATCGGTCAAACAACACATATAACCCACCTACCCACTCGTCGCCTTGCGTACGCGGCTTTCACTTAACACAAATAGCACAATCAATCCCAAATCCTAAGGGGTAGTTCCCCCACACAAACTTAGGCAATATACTTACCTCACTAGACCAACTCAACCCTCGGAAATAGCTCTTCCCCTAAAACAATTACAACAGATAAAGCTTTGATCTTTATAAAAATCCCAAAAAGTCAATAAAAGTCAACCCCAGGCGTCAAACCCAGGCCAGCCCAGTCAAAACCTGGGTCCAAGGGTAGATTCCAACTACCCATAATCCCATGAGTCCATATATGTATTTTGTTTTCAAATCTGAAATCCAAATAGACTCTCAAAACTCAATTCTTCATTTTTCAACAACTTGATAAAATTTCCCAATTATCCTCTTTGATTCACATTAATTAGATGTTAAATATCTAATATAATCATGAAATATAGTTGGAAGTAAATTAGAACCACTTACCCAAAGTTCGTAGATGAAAATCCTCTCTCGAAATCCCCTCCTACCGAGCCTAGGGTTCTAAAATATGATAAAATGATATGAAATCCCGACATTCTAACCTTTTCTTCTGTTGCAGGTGTCGCAATTGCGACACTGGGTTTGTACTTGTGGAGAAAAGCTCTCAACTGCGGCACTGACAATCATAAGGGAAACCTCGCAAATACGAAAATGGCTTCACAAATGCGAACCCTGTTCCATTTGCAAAAGCGACAAAGTTATCGCAAATGCGAACCTAGCCAAGCCTAGGTCAACTTCACAATCGCAACCCAGGCATCAGAATTGCAATACATATGATGCCCTGCTAAGGTCGCAATTGCGACCCTGGTGTTTGCAAATGCAACACCAGAGGCATCAGCACATCAGCAGCTCAGATTTAGTTCAAAACCATTCCGCGACGAGTCTGAAACTCATCCGAGCCCTCGGGGCTCCGAACCAAACATCTGCTCAAGTCTAAACACATCATACAAACTTGTTCGCATGATCAAAACACAAAAATAACATATAGAACTACCAATCGAACACCAAAATGCATGAATTTCAAAGTAAAGTTTAAGAACTTCTAGAATTTCAACTAAGCGTCCGAATCCTATCAAATCAACTCCAATAGATACCAAAACTTTCAGACAAGTTCTTAATAGCATAAGAGACCTATTCTTAGTCCCAAAATAAAAATCTGAACCCGACAGCCAAAAGTAAACCAACGGTCAAACATCTAAACCTCAAATCGCTAATTCTCAGCAAAACAACACAAATCAACCTACGGAGCTTCGAATTCGATTCTAGGAATACGCTCAAGTCAAAAATCATGATACGAAGCTACCGGAGCCATCAAAACACCGTTCCGAGGTAAGTTTCACAAAAGCCAATGTTTGTTCAACATTTCTAACTTAAGCTTCTAAGTCAAGAACCAAAGGGTCTAAATCAACCCGAAATCTTTACGGAACGAAACCAATCAACCCCGCAAGTCATAAAACCTAAATTACACATAAGTGAATCATCAAAAGGGGAAACAGGGCGCAATTATACAGAATGATTGGTTGGGTCGTTACATTCTCCCCATCTTAAAACAATGTTAATCCTCGAACGTGCATAAAGACACCTGAAGTTTTGAGAATGTTAGGATAACGACTCCACATGTCGTGCTCGATCTCCCAGGTCGCCTCCTCGACCAGCTGTCTCCTCCATTGAACCTTCACTGAAGCAATACTCTTTGATCTCAACTTTCGGACCTATCTGTCCAAGATAGCCATTGTCTCCTTAATATAAGTCAAATCCTTGTCCAATGGGACTGAGTTAAAGTGTAAAACATGAGACGGATCACCATAATACTTCCGGAGCATAGAAACATGGAATACCAGATACGCTGCCGATAAGCTGGGTAGCAATGCAAGCTTGTAAGCCACCTCACCAACTCTTTCATGGATCTCAAAAGGTCTGACATACCTAGGGCTCAACTTTCCCTTCTTTTCGAATCTCATCTCACCCTTCATGGGTGAATCCCGAAGCAAAACCTGCTCTACAACCATAAATGCTACATCAGGAACCTTCCGATCAGCATAACTCTTCTACCTAGACTATGTTGTACGAAGCCGATCCTGAATCATCTTAACTTTCTCGAAGGCATCTCGAACCATATCAGTGCATAACAACCTAGTCTCTCCCAGCTGAAACCAACCAACCATAGAATGACACTGTTTCCCATATAGGGCCTCATAAGGGGCCATCTGAATACTTGATTGGTAGTTGTTGTTGTAGGCAAACTCTGCAAGCAGCAAGATCTGATCCCAAGAACCCTCAAAATCAATAACACATGCAGGGCCAGTTATAAACTGTCCGTCTATTTGGGGGTGAAATGGAGTACTCAACTCAACCCATGTGCCTTGCTCACAATGCACAGCTCTTCAGAAACGCCTTGTAAACTGTGTGCCCGAGTTAGAGATAATGGATACTGGCACGCCATGAAGTCAAATAATCTCGTGGATATAGATAAGAGCCAGCTGCTCCGAAGAATAGGTAGTCACCACCGGAATGAAATAAGATGACTTGGTCAACATATCCACAATCACCCATACAACGTCAAATTTCTTCAAAGTCTGTGGGAGCTAACGAAGTCCATGGTAACACGCTCTCATTTCCATTCGGGAATCAAAAGTCTTTGAAGCAAACCGCCTGGCCTATGATGATCATAGTTCACCTGTTGACAACTTAGGCACCGAGCCACATACCCCACTATATCTTTCTTCATTCTCCTCCAGCAATAGTGCTACCTCAAATCTTGATACATCTTAGCGGCACCCGGATGAATGGATTAACGTGAACTATGGGCCTCCTCGTAAACCATTTACATTGGGCGCACATAAGTGGCCCTGCATCCACAACACACCGTCATCTCCGATAGAAACCTACTTGGCATTGCCATGCTGTATGTATCCTTAAGGACAAGCAAATAGGGGTCGTCATATTGACGCTCTCTGATGTGTTCATATAATGAAGACCGAGAAACCACACAACAAGAACCCGGCTGGGCCCGAAACATCCAATCTAACAAACTGATTAGCAAAGGCCTGAACATGCAGGGCTAGTGGCCTCTCTACTGCCGCTAGATATGCAAAACACTCCGCCTTTCGACTCATGGCATCGGCCTCCACATTGGCCTTCTCAAAATGATATAGAATAGTGATACCGTAGTCATTAAGAAACTCTAACCATCTCCACAACCGCAAGTTAAGATCTTTCTATTTGAACAGATGCTGGAGACTCTGGTGGTTGGCATAGACCTCACATGGGACACCGTACAACTAGTGCCGCCAAATCTTCAATGCATGAAGAATAGCTGCCAATTCCAAGTCGTTGACCGGTTAATTCTTCTCATGGACCTTCAATTATCGAGACACATAGGTAATCACCCTACCGTCTTGCATCAATACTGCGCCAAGCTCAACACCTGACGCATCATAAGAAACAGTGTATGACCCTGAACCCGTAGGCAACATCAACACTGGGGCTATAGTCAAAGCAGTCTTGAGCTTTTCAAAGCTCACTTCACACTCCTCAGACCATCTGAAAGGGGCACCCTTCTAGGTCAATCTTGTCATGCGTGCAGCAATGGATGAGAATCCCTCTATAAAACAACGGTAATATTTGGCCAAACCAAGAAAATTTCGAATCTCAATAGCTGAAGACGGTCTAGGAAAACTCTGAACTACTTAAATATTATTCGGATCTACCTTGATCACTCCACTCGACACCACATGACCCAAAAACGACACCAAGTCAAGCCAAAATTCACACTTTTAAAGTTTTACATACAACTTCTTCTCTCTCAAGGTCTGGAGCACGATCCTCAGATACTGCACATAATCCTCCCGACTGCGAGAATACGCCAAGATGTCCTCAATAAGCACAATGATGAATGAATCAAGATATGGCTGGAATACATTGTTCATCAGGTGCGTAAATGTTGTTGGGGCATTGGTCAGCCCAAATGACATCACAAGGAACTTGTAGTGACCATACCGAGTCTTGAAAGCTGTCTTCGAGATAACCGGATCCCCAACACTGACCTTAAATCAATCTTTGAGAACACTCTTGCACCCTGAAAATGGTCAAATACCATCAATTTATGGTAATGGGTACCTGTTCTTCACTGTAACCTTATTCAACTGCCAATAATCAATACACATGCACATCGAATCATCCTTCTTCTTCGCAAATAGAACTGGAGCACCCCACGGCAAAACACTAGGCCGAATGAATACCTTTTCAAGCAACTTTTGCAGCTGTTCCTTCAACTCCGCTGGTGCCATACGATATGGTGGGACAGAAATGGGCTGAGTGCCCAGCAACAATTGAATACCAACATCGATATCTCTAGGCATGCCCAGAAGATCTGTTGGAAATACTTCTCAACCATTCGATGAGCCTTTAGAAAGGACACAACCTGCTAGAAATATAATCGAATGTATGTACCTCTCCACTCCAATCGTGATAAACCTGGTATAGCCAATGTCATTGTCTTGCCGTAGCAATCCAGAATAGCGTGATAGGGTGACAACCAATCCATGCCCAAAATCACATCATAGTCTACCGTATTGAGTAGCAATAGAGCAACTAAACATGACTGATACATGCAGTCCACAATAACAGAATTTCCCACAGGCGTAGACACATAAATAGGAGAACTCAAGGACTCACGAGATATATCCAAATACAGTGCAAAGTAAGATGACACATATGATGAATAAGTGAATCACGGATCAAATAAGACTAATGCATCCCAATGACAAACGGGAACCATACCTATGATGACTTTGTCTAAGGCTGGCAACAATGCCGGGCTGGGAGCGAGACCGGCCCGACCACGGGGGCTAAACAGACTAAACGGGTTGGGACCGTTTAGCCCGTGATTTGTAGGCTCGTGTCGGTATCGCAGGCCGATTTTACCATTTAGGACCATTTTGACCGGGCCCGTTTGGCATGCCATTGGACCAGACAGGTCCCATGGCGGGCCAAACAGGCCCAACAGAATTTTTGTTTAAAGAAAAGAGTCGTTGGCTCTTCAAAAAATAACCATTTAACCCCCCAAATGATTTTTATCCCAAACTCTTTATTGTTACATTTTTTCCTATTTTCTACTGTAAATACCCCCTCATTTTTTTTTTCTTACAAAATAAATATCAATCTATCAAAATCTCTCTCTAATTTTCTTCAATACTTGCTACAATTCTTTACTTTATCAAAAAAAAATGTGAAAAAATTGTGATTTTTCTACTATTTCTTAATTTATTAAAACAAAATGATCAAAAAATATTGAGGTTGTTAGAAGTTGTGAAACAATTGTGAAGTTGGTGAATTGGAGTCTTCAAGGATTCAACGATAATCAATTTTCAACAAGTTGTTCATCAATTCGATGAACTCGTTCCAACTCATAAGTCTTAATATTATAGCTCTGTTTGTTTTATTTAGATGCTATTACTTGATGAAACTTAACCGTACGATGATACACCCAGTAGTCTTCCTCCTGAGGTTGAACCAACTAGTGATAACGCTGCTAATCCTAATGATGACCCAGCTGATACTCTCGTTAATGCCGCTTTTCAAGAGAACATACCAAACGGATGGAAACATCTATTGTTTGGCCAGTTTTTTCTCAACTAGCTGAAAAAAGTAAGGCTAAGTGTAAAACTTGTGGTCTAGAGTTAGCTTTTAAATATGCACCAACCTGTTCGGGGATGGGATCTTTGGCTAGACACTTAGCTAAACACCCTAATGATAACGCCAAATATCTTTGTAAGAAAGCTATGGCCATTGGGGAAAAGTGCACCTAGTCCTAGTCAGACTGACCCTAGTGGTACTGGTTCAAATGAATTTTAGCCGGGAATTAATACTGTTACCGATAGAATTTTATATTATGATCCAAGAAAAGATCGGGAGAATTGGCAAAATTGGTAATGGTTACGTGCTTACTCTATAGTTTTCCTTCTAACCTTGCGTTTGTGCATTACATTAGAAAAATATATAATCCTACTTATAAAGGTTTCCCTTGCACAACTATGAAGAGTAATATTTATAAATATAAGCATGAATATGAACAATATTTGCGCTACTTTTTTACTTACATAAATTGTCGTGTTACTATTAAAAATGATATTGGTAGAAGGAACATCTACTGTGATTACCTTACTGTTACATGTTATTAGATTTATGAGGATTGGATAATGCAAAACCGTATAATTGCTTATAGAATAATTGCTTCACGGCATACACTGTAGTTTATTGCTAGCACAGTTACAGATATTTGCAGATATTTTTGCATTAGTGGTAAAATAATGTCGGTTTCAATGGATAATGCTACTACTAACACAAATGCTATAAAAATTCTTAACACTACGCTAAATCCTACATCAATAATATTTTTCATGTTAGATGTACTTGTCATATTTATCATTTAATTGTGGGTGATTGTATGAGAGCTTTAAATATTCAAATTGAAAAGGTTAAAATGGCTCTTAACTGGCTTTTTCATTTTAACCATAGAAGTAGACTTATAGAATATATTAGAAGGTGCGATGATTGTGGCCTAAGAGAAATGAAGGTTCTTAAACCTTGTCCAACTAGATGGAATTACGTGTATCATAGTTTGGTGTTGCATATGACAATATAAAGCCCATAAGTTCACTGTTTAATGCACATGTAAATGATGATGACGATTACCTTACAAACGGGGATTGGGCTAATGTTAAAGCTTGTAGATTTTTTGGAAAAATTTATATTGCTACAAAGGAATTTTCGGGGCAATATTATCCTATTATTTTTAACTGTTTGGTTTATATTGCAGAACTTGCAAATTTATTTTCTCATTTTTCACTAGATGTGGAAATTTATCAACTTGCTACTGATTCTATGAAAAGAAAGTTTGAAAAATATTTTTCCCTTTTCCCGCTATTTAAGGTGTTGCTAATTTGATAAATCCTTGTATGAAATTAAGAGGTCCTCAATTTTGGTATGAAACTGTTTATAAGGGTGTAGCATTTGAAGATGATGAGGAACCTAATCTTCTGGAAGCAATAGTCTCAATTAGAACAAACGCTGAAACTATTTATAATGCTTATCAAGTTGCGTTAAATTGGGCTAGACCGAATCTTCCAACTCCTTCTTCTGATTCTCAATCTTCTAAAAGATATGCGGGAGTAATAAGGCTTATTGTTTGGACGGGGTTTATGGGTTCTTTTTGTTCTAGTAGTAATGATTTTTCACAACTAAATGAGCTTGAAGTTTATTTATCGCAGAGGCGCGAGGAAGTGAATCCCGATGACACCTTTGATATTTTGCAATGGTGGAAAGACAAAGAAAAATACTTTCCAGTTCTTTCAAAGATGGCCGGAGACATTTTAACTATTCAAGCTTCAACAGTGGCATCGGAGAGCGCTTTCAGTCAAGCAAGACTTCAAATCGGTGTTCATAGACAGCCTATGGGGGATAGCTTGGAAAAATCAGTACTTTTGAGAGATTGGATTCATTCAGAAAAAAGAAATTTTGGACTTTCTGAATCACAGCAAGGGATAGATGAAGCTTATGAATAAATGCAACTGAACTTGCCGAGGATGTTGCTTCGTCCGAAATGGAAGCGGCAATGAACAAGCTACTTTTCCGCCACCACCAACGAAACTTCCTCTGAACCTCAAAGGCTTTATGAAGTTTTTAAGAGATAGCTATGGAAATTAATTGTATGTTTTTAGAATATATTAAATATTATATCTGCAAGTTTCTTTTCCATCGCAATAACTAGCACATTAGGAGTTTAAATTTGAATTCAAAAATTAGTATGTAACTTGTACTTTTGGCGCTTCATGATTAGTTCCTTTTTCTTCTTAATGGTGTTACTAGCATCTTGTTGTGCTCATTCCATAGGGGGGGAAGACTAAGAAAGATGTTGCAATATTTTTATTGCTATAATAAAATAAAAAGGCATTGCTTTGAATTTTTTCTACAATATTTTTGTCTCTAAATTTCAATTCAAAAATTAGTATGTAACTTATATGAAATTTGATAGTCAAACGGTCCCAACGGTTATTTTTTAAAATTAGCTGTTGGACCAACGGCCATAATCTGAAAACTTGTAAATTAGGAGTTTAAATTTGAAGTTAAAAATTGGGTTACAATTCTATTATAAAATTACAAGGCATTGCCTTAGATATTTTTTTTTCACATCTTTTTGTCTCTAAGTTGTATTTAATTTAAAAAACAAATTTTTTTTATAGCCGTTAGGCCCATTTAGCCTGTATGGACAGAAGGCCTGACCCGTTTTACCTAGGACCATGAGCTAGTGGACCTGGTCCTGGGCTAGTTCCTGCAAAAAGCATGTTTTGCCCCGGAAAGTTTGATCTGATTATTTAGGGACTGGACCGGGACAAAGATCGGGGCTGCGGCTTGCGAGACCGGCTCGTTTGGCCCGTTTGCATCCCGGACCGGCCCATTTGTTGGCCTTAACTACGTCTAATGCGACTACTTCCGTAATATCTATAAAAGCATAGAATCTAGCCAAGCCTCCTCCTCTAGGGCGACCTTTGGCCGCCTGACCCCCATCCCTAGCTGGGTGTATGGTTGGAGCGTCAACTGGAGCAGCAGCCTCAGCCTATGAAGTCTGTGGACCAGGTGGAATCCATGGAGTCTGAGTAATCTGTGGAGGTGCACCCCTCCTGAGTCTAGGACAGTCCCTCACCATATGTCGGGTATCACCACACTCAAAGAAAGCTCTCGGTGCGTGTGGCTGCTGAAACTGGCCCTGGCCAGGTCGGCTAGGGTGATCGCTGAAGGCACCCGGTGCAAGAGGTACACTAGAAAGTGGATGAGCAAAGTGTGCAACCTGAAACCACGGAATGAGCTGGAGAACCACTAGAAGCTGGAAGTGTTGAATGAACTGGACGGCTCACACAGCCTCTACAATGATGGGCTACAGCTGCAACGTGGCCACCACTAAATCCTCTAGTACCTTGAGGCATTTTGGCCTCCTTGTCCTCTCTCTCATGGACTTGCATACCCTCCAATCTCCAAGCGACCTCGATGAATTGGCGCACTCGCTCCCTAACTGTAGAAACCAAGGCAGGTGCATGTCTGAACAACTCACTAAATCAGATAGCATATTCTTATATTGTCATAGCGCCGTGGCACAGTTGCTCAAAATACACACGCCATGCATCCTGAGGGGTCTTGGAAACAAACTCTCTCAAGAACATCTATGAAACTGATTCCATGTAAATGAACCTGCATCGGCCTGGGCTACCCTCCTCATAAGCCCGCCACCTACACTGCTCCTGGTAGTTGGAATATAATAAAAGCCATCCAGCTCGTCTCCACAATACCCATAGTGCGGAGAATACGGTGGCACTTCTCTAGCAAAACCTTCATATTCTCTGAAGCTAGGCCACAGTAAGTAGGTGGATGATACTTCTTGAACCTCCCAAGTCTAAGCTACTCCTCCTGGGATGTCACTGCCCTAACCTCGGGCTGAACCGGAACAATAGGGTACACATGCATAACCTCTATGACCTGATCAACATGGACCTGCTGCTATAGAGTATGGGCCGTAGGAGTCTGAGCTCCTCCCCCTGCCTGAGATGTGGCTGGTGCAAGTAGAATCAACCTCGCCTAAGCTAGAGTACTGAACATGCTCAAAAGTTGTGCTAGGGTCTCCTGAAGTGCAGGGGTGACAACTGGAGCCTCGGTTGCCTATCCCCTAATTGGAGCTACCGGTGGTTCCTCTGTCGCAGTTCGAACAGGTGCTCTAGCTGCACAACATGCCCCTCTTCGGCCTCTACCCCGGCCCTGGCCTCTCACGTCTCTAGCAAGGGGTGCGGGTGTCTGATCATCGGATCTAGCAGTGCGTGTCCTCTCCATCTGTGAGAGAATAGAAAGACAAAGATTTGGATTTCGAAGTTAACGAATTCACACGATAAGGAATCAAAGAAGTGGAGTTTTCCTAACAGTTCTGTAGCCTCTAGAAGAGAAGCACAGATGTCTCTGTACCGATCCTCAAGGCTCTACTAAACCTTCTGTCGCGCCCCGACCTTGGGGAGCGAGATTGGCGCTCAACCAAGTAAACCCAGCTGAGCAAGTCAATTAGATTTCCTTCGACCAAAACTCATCCATGAATATAGGGGAATGTACTCCATTAATCAAACACTGAAAAAATTTCATTAACAACTCACATTTCCTTCCCACTAGCAACTTCATTCATAATTTCCAAACTATTACAAGTTTATAGATATAATGAAAAACATATTTTCCAAATACCAACATTTCTAGTTCTGTTTCCCACATCAAACACCACCCACAACCTATCGACGGAGCCTCTATGTACAACAGAAGAGTAATATGGAAATGTCGGCAACAAGGCCCCGGCTATACCTCAAAACACAAAGTACAAATTCAAATGATATCCGGGCCAGAATAAAGTAGGGCTCACCAAAACCTGTTGAATAGGGAGTAACTATTAATGAGGACCGAAGTTGGCCGTTGATGAACCACCTACATCCATTAAAGGTGCAGCGCCCCGGCAAAAGGGACGTTAGTACATATAGAATAGTACTAGTATGTAAAGTTAACTATCCTTTTTCAAAATAGAATGCCAATGTATGAAAGGGGAAAACCATAGAAACAACAAGTAACAATCAACAATATCCAAATGCCTAGTTAAACATATTTAATTTCAAAAACGAAAATAATATATATTTTTGGTTGGGGGATCATCAGCACCGATATACCACCGTGTTTGTAGCACGGAGTCCGATCATGCCCGATCGGCAAGGCCATCTCCCCACGCACAATGTGGTTCGACATGTGATGCGAATAAAAAGTGTTACCAAGAGTAGTACCACCATGTGTGCAACATGGCATCCAATCTCCACTCGATCAGCTAGGCCTCCTTCCCACATATGCCGTGTGGGTTGACTTTTCCAAATCACAACTATTTTCAATCTCATCCCAATTAAGGGTAATAGTCTCATCCCAAATAAGGGGAATAATCAAAATCCACCATAATCCACCCCTACAGCGGTACCTGTAATTTCGGGTGTTGGTCTTATGATTCAACATTCCTCGGTTTGCTAATAATACTCCCAAAAATATTTTTTGTTTATACACAAGGGAAAGGAAAGGACAAATATATTTACCTCATCATCTTTCACATTGAATAAGTCTCCACTAGTATTTTCAACTAATCATAACAAATAATATTTTCTTAGCACTCTTGGCCATTCACAAGATTCACAGTGGACGTATTTCAAATTCCACACTTTCATGCCTTTCCTTCCATGGATGCTCACCACAAATATCAACATACAAACTATTTCGGAAATCACAACTTTAAGTTAATTGGAAATGAAGAATTTAAGAACAATAGATTTCTTTCCAAGAAATGGAGTAAAATAATTGGCAATCGAAGTGCAAGTTAAAATCATAAACAAGTAGCACACCATTTATTTTTGAAATACATTTTCCCAAAGAGGGCAATACACAATTTTCACTCACGAGTATGTAAGAACGCAAAACACATTGAAAATACTTACAAAGCATAGCATTAGTTAAAACAGCCACATATGGGCATGACTTGAGTACATATGCTTTTAGGCAATTCTATTTGAAATAATTTTGGAACGATTAAATCAAATCTCATTTCATAATCTTCATCTTTTTTCATTGGCACCACTAGCCACAAGTACAACTTTTATTGTTGGCACGGTGGCCACACTTTATATCGTCAATGCTCTTATTTCATTTTCAAGCATCTTTATAGATTATCAACAACAAGATATTTTCAATCAAGACCTTAAGCTCATTCGGAATAGTCAAGTTTATAAGGAATAACCCGGAACATAGGAATTAGGAACTTGGGCCAACCATACTTGAAACATACGGGAACAATATGGAATCCGATTCTAAGAGAGTAGTTTAGCTAACGTACCTTGTTTGAGCTTTCCTTAAGTTACTAGAACGTTCCAACACTTCTAACAGTAACAATCTATAGGAAGATAGCGAAAATTGGATAATAATTAGAAGGATTCACATGGTGTAACTCTCTTAGGAATTTTGTCAAACACCTACTAAGCAAAATAGACTATAAAGCTCTACAATGGTAATCTCTTCCTCCCTCAACCAATTGCAATAAGAAACTACCCAAACTAGTTCATTAACCTCACATACTACAAGTTATTGATACGTGCATGGCCTAATTCCAACTCCATAACCTAATTAAACCTATAACAATTGCACGAAGGTTTTAGGCGAGGTCTTACCACGGTAGATGATGGTCTAGTGAATGGCTTCTTGATTCTTGAATATTGGTGCAAGATTGGATGATTAGAATGCTAGCTTCTCTCCTTCTCTCTCAAAAATGCTCTCACCTCTCTATAAAATCATGAGATAATCGCCCCAAAATAAGCCCCAAAGTCTATTTATTAAAATGGGGTCGGGTTATAAAAATTGAAACATGGACCCTCCGAACTCAGGTCTGCGGTCGCAGAACTGACTGCAGAATAGGTATGCATTCCGCATAATAGACCACGAAAGTGAAGCGCCAAACTGGGAGTGGTCTGGACAGGTCTGAGACCAGTTTGCGGCCCGCAAACCACTTATGCAGTCGCATAACAGACCGTAGAATGACCCAACAAAATTCTTCAAGTCAAATCTGCGACGAAAATACAGACCGCCAAACGACTTTCAAAATTCAACAAATTTCTGCTCAACTCTGCGACCATTATGCAGCCGGCAAAACAGTTCATGCGGCCGCAAAACAAACCGCAGAATTGTCTTCTTCTACCAAGAATTTCCATCAACTCCTCAGTGCCTTTTTCGACCAAAAAAGTCCGAATCGCGGCGAGCTTACTTGCCACGGCGAATTTCTACAAACCTCAGACACATAAGCCTACCTCGACACCACGAAACATTAAATTCCTTGGCGAAATTTTATGGGGCCTTACACCTTCTTATGACTCGTAACACCTATAAATCTAGAGCTTCGATACCAACTTGTCACGACCCCAATTTCTCACCTTAAGATGTCGTGATGGCATTTAATCTCCAAGAATAGGTAAGCCTTACATGTATAGAGAAATAGTAGAATAAAATGTAAAACCTCAATTTAAACCATGAAAACTATGATAATAGAACTCAGCAGTACAACTGACAACAACTCCCCAAAACTTGGTGAAATAGAGTCACAAGCTCTACAAGAATGTACTAATAGTCTCGTAATACAACACTATTTCAAAATAAGAAATAAACAGTAAAATATCTAAAAACAGAAGGTGATTCCAAGGCCTACGACTTCGAGCAGGTATACCTTGAAGACTTCAAAAGCAGCCAATCAATCAACCTCTAGCGTCCGGCAGGGGCAGACGTACCTGGATCTGCACAAAAGATGTGCAGAAGCATAGTATGAGTACACCACAACGGTACCTAGTAAGTATCAAGCCTAACTTTGGTATAGTAGTGATGAGGCTAGGTCAAGACACCTAGTAGGAAATAATAGCATAACAAAAATATAATAATGAGAAGTAACGCAAAATGAAGAAATGAATGATAATGAAGCAACTTAGTAACGTAAACAAATGACAGAATTACACGCGTAAGGATAACAAGAAGGAAGCAATTAATGAGAACCACAAATAGTCAAATACGAACAAAACTGGTAAGACAAGGAAGATATAAAAGCAACAAGATCTGTTCAACCAATAACTCTTTTCAATATGAAATGCACAACAAGAATTACAATTGAGGTACCGCCTCGTATTCACGTTTCACAATTTCAATCAAAATATTTCCTTATAACGCTGTGTGAGCCTTATATTTAAATAGTTTTGAACATATTTTTCCCGAAATAGCTAAGCGCACTTTAGCCGACCTTAAGTCGCCGCATGGCTTCAAGTAATTCCATTACTACCAACACGCACATAAATCCCACCTTATGTCGCTGCATGCACCTTAATCCCTATCCTTATACCGCCACATGCGTATCAATATTACAACACAATAACAGCTCGCACCACAAGTGTCCATATGCCACAACTTGCCAAAAATTAATAGTATCAATGTTTCCACAACATATAGCCCATGGTTCAACAACAATGTGCACACGAATCTCAACAATAACAAAATGAATGTCAATTTGCTCAACAAGAAAAACATCTCAACCATTAACAACTTGATCTCAATATGATAACGTCCTTCACAACTTCAACACCAATAACTCAACAAGAAGATATTTCACCAAATAACAATCTCAAATAAAAGTAATTCAACAATTACGGATGCAACAATGGAATAAGGAAGGCAATAACTTTAACTAAGCATATACGAGCAAAATAAGAAGTAAGAGGTAGAAGAAGTGTTAACAATGTGAATAAAGCTTTTAAAGGTAGATTAACACGTGTGAGAGTTGATTAATAATGAGGGATACAACATGTTATGACAATTCAATTAAAGGCATGAAAAGAGTCTACATTACAAAAACCGGTCAAACACAACTTATAACCCGTGTACTCACTCGTCACCTTGCGTACGTGGCTTTCACATAACACAAATATCACAATCAATCCCAAGTCCTAAAGGGTAGTTCCCCCACAAAACGTTAGGCAAGATATTTACCTCAAGTAGGCCAACTCAACCGTCGGAAAAAGCTTTTCCCCTAAAATTCTCCTGCTCACGGTTCAAATCTAATCAAAAGTGATTTAATATCATCAAACAATGCAGAGGCAAACATTTACAACATATCAATCTTTGATCTTTACAAAATTCCTAAAAAGTCAACAAAAGTCAACCCCAGACTCGCCCGATCCAAATTCGGGTCCAAAGGAACATTCCGTCTACCTATAACCCCATGAGTCCATATATATTTGTATTAAAATTCGAGCACAAATCGTCTCTCAAAACTCAATTATTCATTTTTCAAAAACTTCACAAATATTTCCAATTTGCCTCTTTGATTAACATAAATTTGATGCTAAATCTAAGATATAATCACGAAATATAGTTGCAAATTTATTAGAATCACTTATCCAAAGTTTGTATATTAAAATCCCCTCTCCAAAGTTCCTCCTAGAGGGCCTAGGGTTCAAAAATATGATAAAATTATATGAAATCTCGACTTTCTAACCTTTTTTTTAGTTGCAGGTGTCGCAATTACGAATTGCGAACCCTCGCAATTGCGAAGAAAGCTTGCAATTTTGGCACTGACAGTCTTAAGGGAAACCTCGCAAATTCGAAAATGGGTTCGCAAATGCGAACCCTATTCCCTTCGCAAAAGCGACACAGTTATCGCAAATGAAACCTAGCCCAACCCAGGTCAACATCGCAATTGTGACTCAGGCATCGCAATTGTGACCTAGGCCTCGATATTACGTTACCTTTGACCCCCCCTACTAAGGTCACAATTGCGACCCTGGTGTTCGCAAACATGACACCAAAGGCATCAGCACACCATCTGCTCAGATTCAGTCCAAAACCATTATGCAATGCATCCGAAACTCATCTGAGCCCTCGGAGCTCCAAAAAAAACATCTACACAAGTGTAATAATATCATAAGAACTTGCTCGCGCAATTAAACGCAAAAATAACATCTAGAACTACAAATTGGACACCACAACACATGAATTTCAAAGTAAAGTTCAACAACTTCTAGAATTGCAACTAAGCGTTCGAAATCCTATAAAATCAAATCCAAGATAAACCAAAATTTTCAGGCAAGTTTTAAATAGCATAATAGACATATTTGAAGTCCTAAAATCCAATTCCGAACCCGGTAACCAAAATTCAACCTACGGTCAAACTTCTAAACCTCAAATTGCCAATTTTTGGAAAAACAAAACAAATAAATCTAAGGACCTCCGAATTCGATTTCGGACATACACACAAGTCCAAATTCACAATACGAAGCTATCTGAGCCATCAAAACACTCTTCCGGGGTTGTTTTCACAAAAGTCAAAGTTTAGTTAACATTTGATTTAAGCTTCTAAGTGAGGATCTAAAGGGTCTAAATCAACCTGAAATCTTTCCGGAACGAAACCAATAATCCTTGCAAGACATCAAACCTAAATTACACATGTCTAAAACATCAAAAGGGGAAACGGGGCACAACAAGACAAAACAACAGGTCGGGTCGTTACAGATTATGACATATTTAGAATATCCCTCTGACGCCAGTGTCATTTCTACATGATTCATTCCTACTGATAATGATCTCTGGAGATGCCTCTGACTATGTCGCTTCTTGCTGTCTCAATTGTGCCCTGATATAAATAAATGCATCACAAAGGCTTTCTTAGGGTTATGACTGAACCTTTTCAGGTTGCCTACATATCTGAGTGAAATCAGGTCAAAACATAGTTCGAGGATGATAAAATAATTAATGAATTATGATGGAATAACCAAGCCTGACTCAGGCAGCCTACATATCCAAACGGAATAAGGTCAAAACGTAGTTCGATTTACAATTAATGCAAAATGGTTAGAATTTGAAATGAAGTGGTCGAATCTAACTTAGACTGCCTATGTATTCCAATGGAATCACGCCAAAATATATATCAATTACAATAGATGAATGAGCCCAATATGGATTGCTTATGTATTCCTGTCAATAGAAATCAAGTTAGCGTAGTTCCGAGTACATATAAAATTACTTTTTGATTTTCTATTACAACAGGGGAAGGGAGATTGGACCCTACGTGGGTTGCCTATGTATCCCATCATGGGAAGTCAGGCCAGGCGCAGTTCTGTTACCACAAAACCCTAATTCTATCATCTCCAGATGTAATATTTCAAAACCAACTGCCCGGTGTGAATTGCCAAGGTTTTACTTTTCTATTGAATGTGTTGGCTATCTTATTTTGATACAGTTGACCATGACATACTGTGTCCATTCTCTTTTCATCGATGAGCAGGAGTTTTTCTTGCCTGGCGTGTATCCATTCTGCATAACTCTCAAAGATGGTATCATGACATCTGCGGGTATCACAACTTCTGTGCCATATACCAACACGTATGGTTTTTCCCCGTTAGATGTTCTCATAGCAGTATGGTAACCTAGTAAGGCAAAGGATAGCTTCTTGTGCCATTGCCTGTGCTTGTCCACTATCTTTTGTAAGATCCTCTTGATATTTTTGTTGGCTGCTACAACTGCTTCGTTCATTTGTGGCCTGTTGCAGCGGATGATTCTGAATTTTTTGCAGATGTCCCTCATGAGATTACTATTGAGACTGGCTGCATTTTCGGTTATGATTGACTCTGGGATCCCGAATATGTAGACTATGTTGTTAGGGACAAAATCCGCCACCACCCTCTTCGTGACAGCCTTGTATGTAGAGGCGTCGGCCTATTTTGTAAAGTAGTCGATGGCTACCACGATGAAACAATGTTCGTTTGATGTGGTGGGTTCTATAGGTCCAATCACATCCATGCCCCAAGCGGTGAACGGCCAAGGAGAACCTATTACGTTCAGCTCATTAGGTGGAACCTGGATGAAATCCCCGTGCTGGCACAAGTGACACTTTTGCACGTATCGCATACTATCACTTTCCGTAGTCATCCAGAAGTATCCGGCTCTTAAAGTCTTCCTGGTTAATGTGAGCCCATTCATGTGAGGCCCGCACATTCCTAAATGTATCTCTTATAGTAATCTTGTTGCTTCAGCATACACCTTAATAGACCCAAGTCCAGGGTCTTCCTGTACAGGACTTCCCCATTAAGACGTGATTTTCTATTTCCTTGTATTCTTATTGCTCGCTTCTGACCATTGGTTGCATTTTCAAGGTATTCTTTTACTTCGAGGAAACTTTTGATGTTGTAGTACGAAGACTAACCATTTGGCTCTTCATCTACATGGAAACAATATGCATGCTTGTCTCGAACCTTTGTCTCGATGGGGTTGATGTAATTCTTGTCCGGATGCTTGATC
This sequence comes from Nicotiana obtusifolia, assembly GCA_002018475.1. Lineage (NCBI taxonomy): Eukaryota > Viridiplantae > Streptophyta > Magnoliopsida > Solanales > Solanaceae > Nicotiana > Nicotiana obtusifolia. Next base: position 43,523 of record MCJB01051475.1, on the reverse strand, counting down.
ACAGATGACAAGGTTGCAAGAGCGTCGGCAAACTCATTATGGATTCTAGGAATATATTTGAACTCGATCTTGGAAAACTTCATACACAACTCTTTTATGCAGTGCAAATATGGAATGATCTAGACATTCTTGGTGGTCCATTCGCCCTGAACATGGTGCATCAGCAAATTAGAATCACCTATGACCAAAAGTTCCTTGATGTTCATATTGACTGCCATCCTTATTCCAAGGATGCATGCTGCATATTCTGCCATATTATTTGTACAAGATAATCTTATCTTAGTTGAAGCCAGATAATGCTATCCCGACTAAAAAATTAGGACTGCCCCAATCCTTACACCTTCGAACATTGCCGCTCCGTCAAAAAACATCCTCCACCCTGTGTACGAATCTGTATTATCCTTCCCTACGAACAACACTTCTTTATCTGGGAAATACGTGGTAAGTGGCTCGAAATCATTGCCCGACAGTTTCTCTGCGAGATGATCAGCCAATGCTTGTCCTTTGATGGCTTTCTACATCACGTACACAATATCGAATTCACTGAGAAAAATCTACCATTTGGCCAAGTTTCCTAGAGGCATTGGCTTCTAGAAGATATACTTGAGTGGGTCGAGTCGGCATATCAGATGTTTGGTATATGCTGATAGGTAGTGCCTTAAATTCTAAGCGTGTGCGGATAACATCATTCGAAGGTGCGTACCTGAGGAAGAGATGCTACCAATCCTGAAAGCATGCCATGACTCACCAGTTGGGGGTCATCATAGGGGCAACAGAACAGCTGCAAAGGTTTTGGAGTGTGGATACTACTGGCCAACCATCTATCAAGGTGCTAATCAGTTGGTGAAGTCGTGCGACCAATGCCAACGACAGGGCCCGATTTCGAGAAGGCATGAGATGCCTATGAAATTTGTTATGGAAATCGAATTGTTCGATGTTTGGGGTATTGACTTCATGGGCCCTTTCATAAGCTCATGTGGGATGAAATACATCCTAGTGGCTGTGGACTATGTATCCAAGTGGGTGGAAGCCGTTGCCTTGCCGAACAACGAAGCTCGGAGTGTGACCACGTTCCTAAAGAAGAATATTTTCACCAGGTTCGGCACCCCAAGAGCCATCATCAGTGATGGAGGATCACATTTCTGTAACAGATTGTTCAAAGGGCTCCTTGATAAGTATGGGGTTAAGCATAAGGTTGCCACACCTTATCATCCGCAATCGAGTGGCCAAGTTGAAGTATCCAATAGAGAAATCAAGAGTATCCTGTCGAAGACTATGAACGCAAATAGAACTGATTGGTCAAGAAAGCTAGACGTTGCTCTTTGGGTATACGGTACAGCTTACAAGACTCCTATTGGGACATCCCCATATCGGTTAGTCTTTGGGAAGGCGTGCCATCTACCGGTTGAACTTGAGCATAAGGCTATGTGGGCCTTAAAAAGACTAAACATGGATTGGACGGAGGCCGGAGCTTTAAGGCTTGCTCAATTGAATGAAATGGAGGAGTTCAGATTTCATGCTTATGAGAGTGCAGCAGTCTATAAAGAACGAATGAAGTTCTTCCATGATTCAAAAATTCTGAAGAGAGAGTTTAAGGCGGGAGACCTAGTGTTGCTGTTTAATTCGAGACTTAAACTATTTCCAGGGAAGCTGAATTCCAAATGGTCGGGACCATTCAAAGTAGTAAATGTCTTCCCGTTTGGAGCTGTCGAATTGGCATCGGAGGATGGGCTCCAAACTTTTAAAGTTAATGGGCAGCGAATCAAACACTATCTGGGCATAGGTGGAGAAAAACACGTGGTAGAGCAGCTGGCTCTACAAGATGATCAAGTCCCACCTACGGAATGAGTACAAAGGCATCCTAGTATCGTCGTGCCGCGACGTTAAATCAAGCGCTTCATGGGAGGCAACCCATGTGTGGTATCAGTCATTTTTCTTTTTGTGTTTGATTAAATTGCACTTTTCTTCTTTTTCGTTATATATTTATTTATAAGTGTACTTAGTTTTGATTGAAGGGTTTCTAGATGCAGGAGTGTGATGAATGAACACAAGAATGAGTGAGAAGTTGTTGCAATTGCAAAAGAATGTCGAAGGGAACAATGTAGCACATATGCAATCGCATTTGAGATATGCGAAGCGCATTTGTGTCGCATTGTGCGGCAGAAAGTTGAGCAAGAATCTTAAGCAAAAATGCGAACCGCATTCTTATCGCATTGGGGGGCAGAAAGTTGAGCAAAAATTATGAGACACAATGCGTTGAAGCTCGAAAATCTGCGGTTTGCAGATTTGAAATGCGAACCGCATTTCAACCGCAGAGAGCCACAGAGAATTTAGCTAAAAGGTAAGTTAAAAATGCGGTGGAGGTTTTTATTCTGCGGTTCACATTTCAACTCTGCGAACTGCATTTCAATCGCAGACAGGTACAGAAACTTTTGCTCACGAATTAAGTGAAAACGCGATGGACTGTACAAAAATGCGGCTCGCATTTCAATCTGCGAACCGCATTTCCATAGCAGACCTGTCAGGTATGTGTTCCCATTACTTTTCCAATTTTTTCCCTTCATACTAAGTATATATAAAAAAAGAATAATACCACAAACAAACAAAACATCCGACGGAAATAGAGCAAAATTCCGACAACTTTCATCGGAATATTCCACATCAGGCAAAGAGTTCACATAGCATTAATCTAAGGGCACCCATCTATTTCAAGGTATGTACTCTTCATCTTCACCTTCAAGTTGTGGTTTTGAAACCCTAGGTGTGATTTTTTTTCAATGAAGAAGTTCAAAGTGTAGAAAACCCTAGGCATAATTTTTTAATGAGTAGAAAACCAAACTATTGGTTTTGATTGATCAATGGGATGCCTATTCTTGGGTATGTGAAGAATTTTGCGGTCCACATATTCTAAATGTGGACCGCATTTAGGTCGCACTCCCTAACCCTAGTGGCCTGAGGAAGATGACAAACGTGGTGAGTCTGCGATCGCAGATTGAGTCTGCGAACCGCAGACCCACTGCAAACACACCCAGAACATCTCCCAAACTTGGATGACAAATGCGGTGGTTATGCGATCGCAGATCTTGTTCTGCGATGAGAATGCGATCGCATTTGTATGTAATGACTAGGCTTATGCACATAACCACTATGCGACGTGGTTTGCGATTCGCATAGTTGTTCTGCGATCGCAGATCACATCGCAGTTCCGTCACTCTTTGATTATCTATACTATTTTTGCCTTTGCTCGAAATATGATAATGTCACTAACATGTGCTATTTATGCAGACATGGCTAAAAAACATCCCAAAAGCAAAAGGCCTTCCACCGCTTCACCCTCCGAACCAACCAAACGAGCAAAGAAAGATTCAACTAGACCGAACACCTCCCAGTCTGAAGAGGAGGATTGCTTCCCGGAAGTTGATCTAGTTGCGGAGGCACGGAGGAAGAAAGGAGATGACCTTCAGCTTCGCTTTGAAGTTGAAGGTTCAAGGTCTTTATTCCGGGAAGCACTTGCAAAGAGAAGGATTCTGCCGGAGAAAAAGCTGAGTCTGAATGGGCTCCCAGAACAATACCCTCGCATCCTGGACAACATTAAAATGAGGAAATGGGAGTACTTCACCACGGACCCAAAGGAGTACAATGAATCAATGGTCCGGGAATTCTATGCGTCGTATGGAGCATCACGATCACCATACCATAGACGCAATAGACTTTTCACCGGCACTGTCAATGTTCGGGGGAAGGCTGTGTTCTGTGACAGCAACCACATCAATGAATTATTCTTCCCTGACTGGGAATCAGGCACAGCGGAGTACGATGCAAAGTACTCAAACAGAGAACATGAGCGTGGATGGATAGCGTCCACCATTGCAAAAGGGGTTCCAGCTTGGATCAATCCTGGAAGGAAAATTTACAAAGAGGACCTCACGAGGGAAGCCAAATATTGGCTAAGCTTCGTCACTTCTCATCTAGTACCCTCCAGAAATGAAACGGAAATCAGCATTGAGAAGGCACTTCTCATTGCATGTATAATGAAGGGGGTTAAAATTGATGTGGGGAGCCTAATCTTCCAGGAAATTGGTGTCCGAGCTACTCAGTGGGCCACATCACTACCGTTCCCAAGTCTGATCACCACCCTTTGCCAAGAGGTGGATGTCCCATTCCTACCACAATGAGACAAACTTGGGAGGTCTACGAGAGATATTGATATCACTCGTATCAGCGATGCATCGGCCCCAACAACAACCCCAATAGAAGACATTGACTCTCAGAACCTACTGTCTCCTCAAGATCCTGAACCTTCTA
>MCJB01051475.1:6283-36986 GCA_002018475.1 Nicotiana obtusifolia | reverse complement strand
CCTTGATTTTGCTATGATAAATACTGTGAGAGTGGGACTTTCTTTCTAGTGAGGGCACATACACTGCTAGGTTGATAGCCAGTTGAGTTTTGAGTAAAAGCATAAGTAGATTCAGCTGAAAGTAGCATTTAGTTACTTTGTTGAGGCTCAAAGCTCACTAATTGATTGTTTGTTTTTGGAGCATGATAATGATTCAAAGGGGGTACAGTGAAAAAATGGTTATACTTAAGATGTTACCAACAAACACCGTCCTTGGTCAGTGTTGCTTTATATTTGAGAGGTAGAGTCTACGTTAGGCTGGTGTCGTGTTAATTGCTTGAGGACAAGCAAGAGCTTAAGTTGGGGGTGTTGATGTGCCGGGTAATTTCGGCACATTTACATATTATTTGCTTAGAGTTTTACTTGTTCTACTTGTTAATTATCATGATATTTACTTAGTGTCAGTGTAATTTCAGTATATTGAGGGAAGAAACCCAGAAGCATGAAAAGAAGTCCAAAAAGCTGTCCAAAGGCAAGAAAAGAGTTCAAGAGTATAGCAGGTTCAATTCTGCGACCGCAGAACAGCTATGCGAGTCGCAGAAATCGCAAGAAGATCGCAGAGGCAGACAGAAGTTCAAGCCAAATTTCAAGTTGAGAATGTGGTCGCAAATGCGACCGCAGAACAAGAATGCTAACCGCATTATCATCGCAGACACGAACAGAGTCTGAGGGGAAAAATAGAGTGGAGATTGCGATCGCATTCTGCGATCACAGAGTCAATCTGCGGACCGCATTTTCAGATGTGATGATAGGGAAACTAACTGGTAGGATCTGCGATGGAAAGTGAAGTTTCTGCGAACCGCATTCCTACTCTGCGACAGGAATGCGATCGCAGACGTGCAAATAGGTCAAACTTAACTGCTGCTCGCCTCGGATTTTGGGCCTCTATAAATAGCTTTTCTAGGGTTGTGTGAAGGGAGACTGGTCAGAATTCAAAGTGCGAAGTACTGCTTTTGGTTATTTTCGAATTTGGAGTGATTTTTGGGTGACCAAAAGAGAGAATTCGATATTGTTGTAAGATGAATTCAATTATTCTTATTTGTTCTTCAGTTTTTAACATGTGTAGCTAAACTCTAATACTGAGGTTGTGAACCCTAGATGGGTAGAATGTTATTGAAAGATTGATATTGATTCCAATTTCGAAAGAAGCTTGATATTTATTTATTTCTCGTTCTGAATTTAATCGTTAGTGGTTGCAAACATTAACGAGTGCCAATTTACGCTATCATATCTTGGAAAAGTGAGATAGAGTTTGGTAGAGATAAATAACAATAATTCAAGGCTTTAAACCTTGTTTAACGAAATCACTTAGGAATAAGTAGATTTTAATTTGGCGAATGATTGGGTGTTCTTCATTTTGACTCTTTAGTATTCGGGAGAATCATAAGAGGATACGTTATCTAAGTGTTGGGAAATATTGGATAACACGTTAATAAGAACCGATTGCATATCAAGAACGGATGTCAATATCAATATCAATACATTCTACTACATTAGGGGGAACACAACCTTAGTATCTCAACTTCATATCTTTCCTTTCAAATTATTTTCGAGCTGCAACTATTAGTTTACTTTTCTTTACGTATTCAACATCAATTTACTCTATTTGGTTACTTGATCGAATTACGACTAAGTACAGTATTGCATTAATCGGATAATTGTTTCACGCCTATTCCCTGTGGGATTCGACCCCAACCTTGTTGGGTTACTATATTTGACATCGATCGCTTACACTATTTTTAAGGTGTAATTTGAGCGGATCAGTTAACAATTCACAAAGAGAATATCAAAGGCAAAACTACCAATGGGTCGGGACAACAACATCAATGAAGACCTAACCATTAAGGGAAAGGTAACCAACAAATGGCGAAACGACCAAGGTATTTCAAATAAAGGAAATTGGAATAACAACAACACCAATTATGCAAATCGGAGTACAAACCCCTATGTTCCACCAAAGGGCTAATACTCTAACTCTCAACATTGGAGGGAGAGTTCTTCAAGAGACTAAAGTAAATCCAAATTGGAGAACATGCTTGAAAGGATATTGCAAAATCAAGAGAGGTCCGACACATCAGTAAAAGGTGTGACCGAGCTTGTGGGTTTTCACACCTCATCTATTCAAATGTTTGAGATGCAAATGAGAGATCTTTCAAGAGAACAAATCCCAAAACAAAAAGGCACATTCCCATGTGAAAAAATTACGAACCCAAAAGGTAGTGGTGGTAGCCAAACCTATTATTTCATGGCCATTACAACTGAAAGTGGGACACTACATCAATGCGAGAGTGAACAGATAGTCGACGTTAGAGATGTTGAACTAGAGGATGAGGCACAAGTTGAAATGCCTAATGTTGTTGAACTTGAGAGAATCCCGAAAAAGGTGAAGTCTCAAGATACGAGCCATGAAAAGGTCAAGGAACGAGTAATAAAGGCACCAAAATCTTTAGCACCAATTCCTAGACCTCCCCCTTAATTTCCTCAACGACTATCCAAAAGAGTTGATGACAGCAAGTTCGATAAATTTTATGACATATTAAGGCAATTATCCATGAACATTCCACTTGTGGAAGCTTTTCAAGAGATGCATGGATTTGCGAAATACTTGAAGGATTTGATCACTTAGAAGAAGAATATCAATAATAAAATGGTGAGTGTCACCCACCGGATTAGCTCCGTCATCTCAACAACTATCGTCCAAAAGAAAGAGGATATGGGGGACTTTCAGTATTCCATGCACTATTGGATTGTGTGAATTTGCAAGAGCTCTTTGTGAAAATGGGGCTAGCATAAACTTAATGCCACTTGCTATCTACAAGCAAGCGGAATTGGGGATGCCTAGGCCTACTAGTACGAGATTTCAAATGGCCGACCGTTCAGTGAAGCAACCGGTAGGGATAGTGGATGATATGCTTGTGAAAGTGGGGAAGTTCCTCGTCCCCGCCAACTTCGTTATTCTTGATTGTTCCGTTGATAAAGAAATCCCTGTCATCTTGGGAAGACCATTTCTTACAATCGGAAGAGCACTTTTGGACTCGAAAATAAATGAGATTAATTTTTGGGTGAATGACGAAGAAGTTGCTTTTCAAGCAAGAAAGGTCATGAATCTACCAAATACATACGAGAGTATCTCGGTACATGATGTTGTTGATGTGGTAGAAGATGCCATTGAGGTGAAGATGGAAAAGGAATTCCTTGTGAGGTATTGACAGTGATATTGATGAAATTTCATGGTGACGACATTGAGGGGAATGTGGAGACGATGAATGCTTGGAAGGGTTTGGTTCATATGCTTACAAACCAAAGAAGCTTTCTCTTGACATGGAGAATAGAGTCACTCCTCCTATCAAGCCTTCAATCATTGATCCGCCACAACTTGAGCTCAAGCCACTACCATCACACTTAAGGTTTAAATTTGATGGCTCTAATGACACTCTACCCGCAGTTGTTTCATCTTTGTTAAATGATGTGTATGTTGAGAAATTAGTTGAGACCTTGAAGGAGCATAGAAGAGCCATTGGTTGGACAATAGTGGATATCTGGAGGATTCATGCCGGTATTTGTGAGCACAAAATCCAACTGGAAGAAGATAGAAAACCTAATGTGGAGCATCAAAGGAGGTTGAATCCCTCCATGTAAGAAGTGGTGAAGAAAGAAATTATAAAATGGTTTGATGCCGGTGTTGTTTACCTCATAGAGGATAGTCCTTGGGAGTGTTCCGTGCAACATGTGCCAAAGAAAGGAGGCATGACCGCAATTCAAAATGACAAAAATGAACTCATTCCGATGACGACAGTGATCGGATGGAGAGTTTGCGTGGACTATCAGAAGCTCAATAGTGGCACTTGAAAAGACCATTTGCCTATGCCTTTTATTGATCAAATGCTTGATCGGGTAGCGGAAAGGTCATGTTCTTGCTTCATGGATAGTTATTCCGAGTACAACAAGATAAACATAGACTTGGAGGACCAAGAGAAGATGACATTCATTTGTCCTTATGGGACCTTTGCTTTTAGCCGAATGTCGTTTGGGCTACGCAATGCCCCGACAACCTTTCAGTGGTGCATGATGTCGATTTTCTTGGACATGGTGGAGGATTTATTGGAGGTGTTCATGGATGAATTCTCAGTTGTTGGTGACTCATTCGAAAATTGCTTTAACAATCATAAGCAAGAACTCAAAAGATGCGAAGAGATTAACATGGTACTCAATTGGAACAAATTTCACTTTATGGTGGACGAAGGTATCGTTCTTGGCTACAAAATCTCCAAGAAAGGCATTGACGTTGATCGAGAAAATTTGAAGTTATTTCCAAGCATCCTCCTTCTACTTCGGTCAAGGGTGGTCGAAGCTTTTTGGGACATGCCAATTACTATCTGCGATTTATCAAAAACTTCTCAAAGATTGTGAGTCCTATGTGCAAGCTTCCTGAAAAGGATGGTAAATTTGTGTTCAGTGAGAAGTGCTTCAAATCTTTTGACGAGTTGAAAGCAAACCTCACCATGGACCTATTATTGTCACTCCCGATTGGTCTCTTCCATTGGAGCTTATGTGTGATGCTAATGGTGTGGCTATTGGGGTGGTGCTTGGTCAAAGACAAAAAAAGATTGCACATATTTTCTATTATACAAGTAAGACACATGCGAGAAAATAAATTACACAGTGGCTGAGCAAGAATTGCTTGCCATTCTCTATGGTTTCAAAAAATTCCAGGCCTATTTGTTGGGATCCAAGGTGATAGTCTTTATCGATCATGCTGCTCTCCACTACCTTATGGCGAAGAAGGATGCCAACCTGAGGTTGATTAGGTGGGTCCTTTTTTTACAATAATTTGACTTTGAATTCAGAGGTCGGAAAGGAACGAAAAATAAAGTAGCAGATCACGTATCTAGGATTGAAGAGGCATGGAGACCACAGGAAGATGTTAAAATCAATGATACTTTCCTACATGAACGGCTTTTGGCAATATCTAGCATTTCAAACCTTGGTATGCTGATATTGCAAACTTCTTACTTAGTGTACTTATTCCCGATAAATTGGAAGTTTATCAAAAGAATAAGTTTTTGGGGGATTGTATGCAATGCTATTGGGAGAAGTCCTTTTTCTTTAGGATATACGTTGACAACCTCTTTAGGCATTGTATTCCGAAAGATGAGGTAACACCGATTCTCAAAGTGTGCCATCACTCTCCAATTGGGGTCGCCATGGTGGAAATCGTATGCCGGCTAAAGTGCTTGGATGTGGCTACTATTGGCCATTAATATACCAAGACGCAAAACTGATGGTCAAATCATGTGATCAATGTCAATGATAAAGGTTAATTTCTAGAAGGCATAAGATGCCTATGAATTTTGTGGTGGAGATGAGACCATTGATGTGTGACCGATCGATTTAATAGTTCTCTTTATGAAATCATGTAGCATGAGGTATATCTTGGTAGTAGTGGATTATGGCTAAAAAAAACATATTTACTCAATTTGGAACCCCATGGCCCATCCTTAGTGATGGTGGATCTCACTTTTGCAATAAAGCCTTTGTGAGGTTGCTCGAGAAATATGGAGCTAAGCACTAGGTTGCCACTCCCATTCTCAATCGAGTGGTGAAGTTGAAGCCTCCAATTGAGAAATCAAGAATATTCTAGCAAAACCAGTTAATGCAAATAGGACCGATTGGTCAAGAAAACTTGATGACGCTCTTTGGGCTTATCATACGACATTCAAAACACCCGTTGGAACTTTGCCTTACTGGTTGGCTCTTGGTAAGGAATGTCACTTGCCGGTGGAACTAGAACCCAAAGCCATGTGGGCATTGAAAAATTTGAATCTTGACTGGGCCGAAGCTGCAGGAAGACCCAACTCAATGAGATGGATGAGTTCCGTTTCCAAGCCTATGAGAGTGCATTAATGTATAAAGAGAGGATGAAATCTTTTCATGATAAAAAGATCTTCAAGTGGGAATCCCAATCCGGCGACTTGGTATTACTCTTCAACTAAAGGTTGAAGTTCTTTTTGGGGAAACTCAAGTCCAAATTGTCCGGCCCATTCAATGTTGTTGGTGTGTCTGCTTATGGCTCTATTGAATTAGAGTCCGAAGATAGGACTGGAACCTTCAAAGTGAATGGCCAAATACCTTGGGACTATTGGAGGAGGGAAACTTGTAGAACAATTCCAACTGAAAGATCATCCCATACCAGCCTCCTCGACTGATATGCAATGGAGTGGTAACATTTTCGTGCTGCGACGTTAAATCAAATGCATTTTGGGAGGCAACCTATATGTTAGAATGTTTTTATATATTTTATATTTTTTGTTTTTGTAGGTTTATGTGTGTTCATTGAAGATTTTGATGTGTTTTTTTCGGAATGCAGGTTATCCAAAATATAGATAAGTTGGATGCAAAAGCACAGGGTAAGTTGAGTAAAAAGTGCTGAGCTTCAGAAATTTTTAGTGGTCATAAATGTGATCGGATAATGGTTTCGCGGACATAGTTATCACGGATGCAGCCAGAAGCTCCTGAAAACAAGTTGCTCAAAACTGCGGTGGAAAGCCAATTTCGTGGACCGCATTACACTTCTGCGACCAAAACCGTGGCCGCACATTGGTCAAGCACCAAACATGTAAAAGTCTATCGCGATATGTTTCTACGACCGCAAAAACTATTTCCTAATAGCAAACTCACTATAGAAGGCACATTTATTAAAACCCTGGTCCACTGCTAATTTCCCACTTCTTACTTCCCCTAATCCAATTTTTAACTCAAAGCTCGAACACACAACACACTCTACCAAGAGACTTCGATCTTCCCAATGTTTAATCACCATATCTTCCATTTCAATGCATCTGGTAAGAACTTCTCCCCTCATTTTTTTCCGTTTCAATAGATTCGCACCATTTCCCCCTCTTCCATGAGCCCCATTCTACTTCTACCCAAATTCCATGCTATCTAAGAATCCCTTGCCGAGATTTCTTTTACACTTTTATAAGTGTTGGGTGATTATTGGGAACGAATGTTATGTTTAAATCGTGGGGCTAAGGTAAAGTTTGTTAATGGTATTGATTCTTGTTAAGATAATGCCTGTTAGGTGTTTGTGTTTTGCTGTTGAAATTGCTCAGATGTGGTTTTTTGTGTGTTGATGTCATGACCACAAAATCCTATATTGGGTAGTCATAATGGCACCAAGTCTCTAAGACTAGGTAAGCTTAACGCACATTGAGAATTTAACTGTAATAATAACTAAGATATTAAACCATACTGATAAACATCGTGATAAACCATAGCGGATCAACAGTTACAGTAATCCCCAAAGCCGGTGGAACTGAGTCATAAGCTCTACTAAAATACTGAGAATCTCGAATGCAACACTATTTAATAAGAAGTGAACAATAGTAAAAGCAATAGCAGAAGATGAGTCAGAGGCCTGCGAGCGTCAAGCAAGTATACCTTGAAGTTTCTAGAATATCTTGATCAAATCACTGGCGCCCGACACGAGCAGAAGTTCCTGGATCTACACAAAAATATGCAGAAGTGTAGCATGAGTACATCATAACGGTACCCAATAAGTATCAAGCCCAAGCTCGGTAAAGTAGTGAGGGCGTCAGGTCAAGACACCTACTAGACGTAGAAAGCCTATGCAGAATATTAATATAATCTAACAACGACGAAATAAAGGTAATAAATGACAAATAACCAATTTATCAAACCAGACTAACAACAAAAATTAAGGCAAAGGACGAAAAAGAGGGAACATGTGATAAAAGCACAATGATAAAATACGGTTAACATATGAGTGAAATGGTTAAGGAAAAAAATGCAATAACCGTTCAAATCAACGGACGTTTCCAATTTAGAATGTATAACAAAAATCACACCGAGGTACTACACCTCATGTTCCCATTTCACACATTACAATCACAATCACAATCACAATCTTCCTTATATCATTGCGTGAGCCTTGCATTTAATTTTAAAAATATTTTTTTCCGAAATAGCTACACGCTTTTTATTCCCCTTGTTTCATCGTGTGACTTCAAGTAATTCACTTACTAGCAACACGCGTACAAATCCCACCTTATCTCACCGTATGCATTTCAATACCCACCCTTATACCACCGCATGTGTATCAATATCACAACACAGTAATCAATCGCACGTCACATGCCCATATGCCACAACATTACCAAATCAACAATAACAGTGTTTCCACAACACATAGCTCATGGACCAACCAAAATGTATACAAAAATCTCAATAATAGCAAAATGAATGAGAAATAACTCAACAAGGAAGGATGCGCAATAATCAACACTTCAACCATAATGTATTAATAGCTTTCACAAGTATAACCTCAATAACTCAACAATGAAGGTATTCCCATGAAATGGCAACTTCCAATTCAAGTACATAACATAAGCTTAACAATGAAAGAGATAGTATGAAATAGCAACTACGACTGAATGCATGAGAATAATTCAATAATGGTGAGGATTACATGTAATAAACTACAAATAAACGCATATCAGAGTAACTTTGACAATGGAAACTATAGCATGTAATAAAAACTTCAATTAAGGCACGTAAAAATAAAATTGACAACAAAAGATAGAACAAATAATAATATTTTCAATTAAGTGCTTATAAGTAACCTAAGAGTCTATACTGATCGAATATCACATATAAGCCCGTGTACACATTCGTCGTCTCGTGTACGCGTCTTCCACATAATTCAAATAGTACATCAACCCAATTCCCAAGGGGTAGTTCCCCCACATAAAGTTAGGCAACATACTAACCTCAACTAGGCCAAATCAACACTCAAAAGTAGCTTTTTCCTAACATTCGCCTCCACACGGCTAAAATCTAACCAAAAATGACTTAATATCATCAAACAATGCAAGATAAATCAATTCCAATTAATAAAACTAAAATCTTTACACAATTCTCCAAATTTCAACAAAAGTCAACCCCGGGCCCTCCTGATTAAAACCCGGGTCCAAGGATAGACCTCGAGTACCCATAATCCCACGAGTCCATATATGTATTTTATTTTCAAATCCGAGTCTAATCTGACTCTCAAATCCCAAATTTTTATATTTCAAAATATAGACAAAAATTCACAAAATTTCTCTCAGATTCTCATCAATTTGATGTTAGATATCATGTATAATCATCTAATATAATTGAAAATAAATCAAAATCACTTACCCAATGATTGTATGTGAAAATTCTGTGTCTGAATTGCCTCCTAACGAGTTTAGAGTTCGAAGATATGAAAATGAGACTAAAATCACGTCTTCCAGCCCTTTTGTTCAGCAACAGATGTTGCAAATGCGAACAGGGATCACAAAAGCGAAAACCGATAGCCCATACAGATGTCGCAATTGCGACAAAGGCTTCGCAATTAATGGCAGCCCTCTTTGCAAAAGCGAAATAATAGTCACAAATGCGACCAAACCCAATCCTATACTGTCTTAGAAAATATGAAGAGGAAGTCATATTTGTGACATCTAGACCTCCCCAGTCCTCTTCGCAAATGCAATGCTGGTGCTCATAATTGCGACAACAGTAGCACCAGCACACTAGCACCAATAACCTATAACAAGCTCAATCCAATCTGAAAGATGTCTGAAACTCACCTGAGCCCTCTTGGCTCCAACCCAAACATCCACACAAGTCTAAAAATATCATACGAAGTCACTCGCGTGATCAAAACACAAAAATAACGTCTAGAAGCAAGACATCAAAATGCATGAAATTCAAAAGAAAACTCAAGAACCTCTAGAATTACAACCAAATGTCTGAATCCTATCAAACCAACTCTAAATTGCACAAAATTTTGTAGACAACTTTCAAATAGCAAAACAGACCTATTCCATGTTCCAACACCATAATCCGACCCCGATATCCACAAAGTCATCCGACAATCACATGTAAGGAATCTTCTAAACTTCAAATTTCCAACTTTCGATAAAACAAGTCTAATCAACCTAGGGACATCCGAATTCAATTTTTGGCAAACGTCCAAGTCCAAAATAACAAAATGAACCTATCGAATCCATCAAAACACCGTTCTGGGGCTGTTTCCACCTAAGTCAAGCCTCGGTTAATATTTTCAACTTAAGATTCCAAATCAACGCAAAACCTTTCCGAAATAAAACTAACCTTCCCTGCGAGTCATAAAACCACAAATGCAGATGTTTGAAGTATCAAAAGGTAAAATGAGAATCAAATACATAAAACAACCCGTCGGGTCATTACATTTGATTTCACGCGTCTCTGTAGCTTGCATGTAGTATGGGAAGGATTCGAACTCAAGGGTTGCATATGTGTATAACATCAATCTAAGTGAAGACAATGACTTCAATGCTCCCGCACAACTAATACGTGGTCCATAAAATAATCACACCTCTATGGAACATTTTTTGCTTGTGGTTTAATGATTTCGTTGTGGATTTTGCAGTCACGAAAATAGTATGCGGACTGCGAATCCATCGCACACTGTTCTAGTAGCCATGCCATTCTGGGGTTAACTTTATGATGATCTTGCGATCCGTGGATTCATTATGTGGCTTCTTATGCGGCCATCATAATTGATGGCCATTTCATTGTTCATTCTGTGATGCCTTTCGCGGTTCGCAGATCTGTTCAGCGATCTGATATGAGGTCTATCGAATGTGGTTTCCCTATAATTCTTTGTCAATATCCATGAGTGCTTCTACCATATGTTGAATTGAGTTTAGTTGGAAAGAATGACTTCGAAGAAAACACAACTATCTGCAGCAATCACAAATAGAGGAAAGAAACGAGCAGTAATTACATATTCATAATCACGAAAGCCCCAACCTAAAAAGCCTTGCACATTTGTTACATCATCCAAATCCCCCTTCCATTCTGAACAGGGGAGGGTACCGCTCGAACCAGTGCCACCAGTTGATCCTCACGCTGAAATACAAAGGAAGAATTTTGAGGATAAAATCAGGTTCAGTGTCGTTGGATCATGGAATAAATAAAAACCCATGTTGGACAAAAGAAACATCCCCAAAGAGAAGCGGATGAGCTTAAATGCAATTAAGAATAACTACCCTCATATACTGGCTAACATCAAGAAGCAAAAGTATGAGTTCTTTACTGAGCCTCAGGGGGAATACAACAGAGTAGTTGTAAGGCAATTCTATGTTGCCTCATTTACTAAGCAGCAAGCAAGGCGCCGTGCTTACTTGTCATTGATCAAAGTTAGAGGGGTAGATGTATCTCGTAACCCCATAACAATCAATGATTTCTATTTCGAGATAGGGACGGAGGCACATAAGAATTTGATGCCAAGATGGCGCGAAGGAAGATGAGCGCGATTGGGTAGCATCTGTCATAGCATAGGGAAATCCATCTTGGATTGAGCCGGGTAAGAAAATTCAAAAGAAATATCTTACCAAGAAGGCCATTATTGGCTAAATTTTGTTTGTAGTCACTTGCAGCCATCTAAAAAGAAAACCAACATAAGTATAGAAAAGGCTATCTTAATTGCTTTAATCATGTCGGGATTTTTGAGTGATGTGGGCAAGATCATATTCCTTGAGATTAGTATCCACGCAAATCAAGAAAAAACTTTTCTTCCCATTCCTTTCCACATTGCTGCCTTATATGATAAAGTGGAGGTCCCAAGGCATTGATATTTCTAGGTCGCTACCTTCCACTGCTTTAGAAAGTTTGTCCGCTGATCACCAGTTGTCCTCCCTCCGACTTCATTTACTCTGACAGCACCTTGCACCTCCACCTCCACACCTAAGCTAGACGTAGAATAAACATCCACGCCGGGTGCTACCTCACTGTCTACCATTTTGAAGCTTGGTCTATTGGCACAAAACATTAACGCCAAGTTGGACAAGCCTGTGAAAGATCTTTCAGTTCTCATCTGGCAAGCTCTGGCACCACTTCTAGGAATCAATGAGTGATCTTCAGAAGAAATATCAATCTTATTAAGATTGAATCCAGAACTTTGAAGCTCGCCTTGAGAAGGTTGAGCGAGCGGAGATGAAGACATGCCTCAGTTAAAAAAGTATGTTGCCGAGCTTAAGCAAGAGATGCGAAAAATACAATCCTTGGAGTTGGACTTCACAAACCTTCTCCCAGTAGAGAAGGAACATGGCACTAGTACCTCATAGGGTCTGGAACCTGCTTTGGACATCACAAACCTTCTCAGTAGAGGAGGACCATGTCACTGGCACGTCACAGGTTGTAGAACTTGCTGCACATATTGATGAACATTCAGCTGAGGAAAAAGTGGTTTTTCCTGAGGAGACGGATGAAGACCAATATGGTGAGGAGGTCAATGACCATATCCTAGACAAAGGAAAATCTATTGAAGCTACTGGAGATAGAGATGAAGAGGATGCAGGTATATAGAGGGCCATAGCACAATTACTTGAAGACATGGCTACCACGGCTGCCACCACTCCCACAAGGCTATCACAGGATGGTGCAAGCCCCACTGCTGCATCAAACAATCCAATCCCCGAAAGCGCCTAGAGCGCTCCAGGATGCCCCTAAACTTTCCTCTTACTTTTTCAATGCATTGGGGATTGTGCCTGCTTCTATATTGGGGGTAGGGTAGCAACACATGTTTTTCTATTGTACATAGATTTTCGTCTTGATATTGTTGTTAGCAATGAATTCCCCTTGGTTTTTCTTTGCTGAGCACGACCATAGTGATGAAACGTTTTGACTTGTTTGGTGCTATTGTACTACATTTAAGCACGTCATAATTTTTTAAAAATAAATTATACCCTTCATATTTTGCGAATGATTAGTCATTTGTGAAATAAAGGCTCATTTTGTGACTCTGTGTTTACTAAAATCCCAATATCACGAGATGAAGCTTTGTGTTGCCTTGTTTTAATTTGAGGGATAAAAATATGCCGATTTCAGCACTTCACGCGTCATGTATGGTGAGAATTTGTGAATAATGCATGTGCTTAACTTGTACCATCTAGAAGTTGCCCAGTTGGTTCCTCAATCAAAATCTTAGGTTGGTGTTTGCTTGTTGGAATGATCTTATACTCTCTTTGTGATTGTTAACTGATTCTTGGCCAAATTGACCTCTCGTGTGCACTTATTACCATAGTTGTCCCCTGTTTAGACTTTAACCTTTTCTATGGCTACCACATTACAAGCCTTTACCTGTTTTGAGAAATTACTCCCTCTTTTTAATCTGTCCCTCCTTGAATGTTATGAATGAGGCTTAAAGTCTAAGTTGGGGGTTGTTGGTGTCAATTGAAAAACGGTAAAGAGGTGTCTCATATGTAGAGGCTAACCATTCGAGGTTGTGTCTTATGAAGCGAGCGGCTGAGTTAGGATCAAACTTACTTAGAACCAAAAGCTTCACATCATCATAAACCAAGAAATACAAAATCTTCAACAAAAAAAAAAAAGATATATATAAAAAAATGAAGTGTTGAGCAAATGTGGTAGGACACGCAATTGGTGGGTGGTTATGTACTACAAGCTGAGTATATTTGCAACTAGAAATCAATAAGAGCGATGTGGGCTATTCATGAAAAGAGATGTGTAGTTCAAGGAATGTATAGTCACTCATGTCCTAAATATTCATTGTGCCCATCCCCAAAAATTTGGGTTCGTGATGTTATGGGTAATGTTTATTTTCAAAAAACTTTGGAATCCCGGCACGACTTGAGGGTTGACTTTGTCGACTTTTTGAGCGTAGTTGGGCATTTCTATAAAATGTAAACTATATGAAAGGGAGTATATTTTGTTTGATTTGGATGTTGTTTCACTAGTTTCGGATCGATGGGCATTGGTTGAGGTGTTGGAGGGGCGTTGGAGCCGATTGTTGAACTTCAGAACGAGTTAAGTCTTTTGTTGAACCTTGTGAGGGAGAAGCTACCCTTAGGTGATGTATTGGTTATATGCTACTTGTTGTGCGGGCTACGTACGCACGAGGTGACGAGAGTCCATACGTAGCTAATATCATGTTTAAGTCCCGGTGGACTTAGGACTTTATCATGCAACATTTGTATTATCTAAATTCAATTTGTTAGTTAAATTACCTAAGACTTATAATTGAAATGTGATTAGAGATCAAGCTAGATCAAATCTCATTACCTTGATTTGTTGGCAAGGTATTCAAAAAATGGTAAAAGTCATGATTACTTTACATTCACGTTTTTATATTGCAAACACATCGCCCGTAGTTGGATAAGTTTCTTCTCTTCCTAGGGATTGGGCCGAACGCCTCTTCAGTATATGCATATATTTGATGCATCCATGGATTGGGCCATATGGCTTCAAGAGTGTATGTAAACGGCTATATGGATCACGCCGAATGACCTCGGCAAAGTTTGTTCTTAAAATCGCTAGGAGTTCGAAAACACACGAGATTACTGTCTAGATTGTGGACTTGGAAACTACATAATATTCCCTTGTGATCGGAGATCGAATATTTATTTCAATATTCTTATTTGCTAATATGGCATGTACTATGTGGAAATTTTAAATTGATATTTCATTAAAGCTTCATGTTGATTACTATTTCTTATTCTATTGATTTTGTTGTACTTCATGCATGCTTATACTTCCTACTTCTTATTTATTGGACCACTAGTAACTGTCGATGTCGACTCCGCGTCACTACTTCTCTGGGGTTAGGCTAGATACTTACTGGGTACACGCTGATTTACGTACTCATACTATACTTCTGCACTAAATGTGTAGGATCAGACATGTTCCTTTTAATGTTCATCTTGGAGTACAGGCGCGGCTGCCGAGGGGTACTCTAGTCCTCAGAGTCTCATTCTTGATTAATTACTTCATCCTGTCTATTTTATATTACAGAGAGATGTTGTACTATTATTGTACTCCTTTGTAAATGCTTATTCACGTGGGTTTTAATTGATAGTTTTGGGATAACCTAGTGGTTGTTTATGGTTCGGCTTGATATTGCAATCTTTTATTTTATATCTTACTAATATTTTAAGTATTCATGATTTTTAAATGCATTGAATTCTTTACATAATAAGGCTTATGATTTCAAAAACAATTAATGAATTATTGAATTAATAGTTCACCATTGGCTTGCCTAATGGCAACGTTGGACGACCTCACGACCTACAATAGGAATTGGGATGTGACGGCTTGGTATCATAACTCTAGGTTCATTGGGATCTCGCGAGTCATGAGAGAGTCTAGTAGAGTGTTGCGGTTCAGTATGGATATGTCTGTACTTATCCAGAGGCTACAGGGCTATTACGAGCACTTCCTTTCTTGATTCCTTGTCGTCCATTGAAGCTTATGCCTTTACTTCCTTCCTACTCATTCTTATACGATGATGAGCAATTGTTATGAATTGGGCATTGAGGAGTGATATTGGTGTTGCAAATGTGGTGCAAAATGTTTCTCCATACCTATTCGAGCGAGCTATTATCTTCATCTTGTGAAAGGGTGTTTAGTTGTTCATCCCAGTGTTGGTGTTGCTTAAAGTTTCAAGGTTATGCACAGTGCATTACGATGTTCATGCGTTTTTATTGCGCATTATTGATGTAAATAGTGGAGTGATTATGTATTTGTCGTGACAGTGAATAGCTCGAAAGGAGGAGTACTCGGTTCATGGCTTAGAGGTTCGACATTTAATTCCAGCAGAAAAAAGGCAATTGAACTATGGATGTTCAAGCTTCGGTTGACAAAATAGCGTGACTTGATATTCTCGGACGTGGTGGAATTCTCATTTGTGGAGTCGTACCGTCGTCCTTGTTGGAATACATTAAGGCTTATCGGTGTTATGGTCTCCTTTGATTTTTCTTCTTTATAGGATGTTGTGGAATGGTGCCTAAGCAACAGTTATCAAAGGTGGCGGTGTATGGCGGCTTCAGAGTCGAATCAGTGTTTTTAGTGTTGACGTATCGAGGAAATGATCTTTATGGAGGCATAGAATTGGTAGCAATTTATTAGTTTGGATGCTAAAGAGATGGATTATGATTGGAGGTGGTATTTGGGTAGCGAAGGATGAGGAAGGACATGGTGGGAGGTGTCTCGCGGAGGTTGAATTGCTAGAGGCCGAGAAGTTCGGTTATGGTTAACTCAGAGTGGGAATGTTAGCATAGCACATGAATTATGTGGTAAGATAGCCACATGCTTTGAAGACGTTTAGAGTGATTTGGGGATCATGGTTGACAATGACTAAGTCTATGATTTTCATTTGGGATGGTGGCTATTGTACTGAGGGAGTTTGAATATGACAGAAAGGAGTTTGCTTGGAATGGAGAGAGTTGTGAAAGCTTGATTATCGTTTTGGGATGCAACATGACTTTGAGTTTTGGAACATATAGTTGGACCTTCAGTTGATGTAATGGGGAATGAACGGGCTCTTACAGCTGGTGGTCGAGCATGGGCTCAAGAGGGTTACTGATTTCGTGGTAGTTGTAACCAGGGAAATGTTGTTGAAAGATGTCAATATGGAATTACACAAGTGGGCTATCTCCTGTACGCAGGCTAGCGATTGCGTGATTGCTGATGAAGTTCCTATGAAGATATCTACTTTCTACCCAACGGGAGGCATGTATTGAGATGTGAGCTAGGAACGCTTGAATAAGATGGTGTAGTGATTAGGAGGTCGAGCGTGTGTTTTGAGATGATAATTTGAGTTATATTATGCAAGTTTAACAAGAGACTGCGAGGAATTTGGCGGAGTGACAATGCAAAATAAAGGTAAGCGAGGAAGATGAGTCATTATGAATTATGGATTAATGTAATTGGGATTGAAGCTAAATGGGGGAGCCCACCATCTATGATTGGGTCATGTTAGAGGTCATCCCAGAAGTGGAGGAGTGGTTGGTGGAGTTCAGCCCCATTGTTAAGCATTTTCGGCTATACCAGAGGTGGAGTCATCAGATGCAGTTATGGCAGGTATTATCTCAGTATGTCATAGAGATTCTTCAATGTTGTTTGATCCGGGTTCTACATATTATTATGTGTCCTCATATATTGCTTTGCATTTGAGTATGCCTCGTGATTCTCTTGATGTTCCTGTTTGTGTGTCTACACTCCTTGGTGATTCCATAGTAGTTGATCGAGTATACCGGTCTTGTGTTGTCACTATTTATGGCTTTAATACTGTAGTTGACCTTTTGTTGTTGAATTTGGTGGATTTTGAGGTCATTCTTGGTATGGATTTGTTGTCCTCATATCATGCTATCTTGGATTGTCGTGCCAAGACCATGACTTTAGCCATGTCGGGGTTGCCTAGATTACATTGGAGAGGGACCCTTAGTCACTCCACTAGTAGGGTGGTTTCGTATTTGAAGGATAGGTGTATGGCCAAGAAGGGGTGTTTGGCATTTTTAACTTATATCCGAGATTCTAGTGTAGAGTTTCGTTCTATAGATTCGGTACCAATTGTTAGTGAGTTTCCTGAGGAGTTTCCTACAAATTTGTTAGGTTTGACACCCAACAGGGATATTGACTTTTGCATTGATTTTCATATGGGCACTCAACCAAATTCTATTCCATTGTATCGTATGGCTCCAGCCGAGTTGAAAGAATTGAAAGATCAGTTGCAGGATTTTCTTAATAATGGAGTCATTAGACCTAGTGTTTCACCTTGGGTGCGCCAGTGTTGTTTGTTAAGAAGAAGGACGGATTGATGAGGATATGCATTGACTACCGACAGTTGAACACGGTCACAATCAAGAACAAGTATCCGTTGTCTAGGATCAATGATTTATTTTACCAGCTTCAGGGTGCCAAGGTGTTTTCCAAGATTGATTTGAGATCTGGCTACCTTCAAGTGATGATTAAGTCATTGAATGTTCCTAAGTCATATTTTAGCACTCGATATGGTCATTACGAGTTCGTAGTGATGTCATTTGGCTTGAATAATGCTCTAGAATCCTTCATCGACTCGATGAGATGGGTGTTCAAGCCTTATATGGATTCCTTCGTGATTGTCTTCTTTGATGATTTTTCGGTTTACTCTTGTAGTAGAGAGAGAATGAGCAGCACCTACAGATTGTACTTTAGACTTTGAAGGATCGTCGGCGATACGCCAAGTTTTCGAAGTGGGAGTTCTGGTTAGATTCAGTTGCCTCTTTGTGTCACATGTTGTATTCCGAGGGCATCAAGGTGGATCCTAAGCAGATAAAGGGCAGTTTAAAACTGGCCTAGAACTACTTCAGCAACAAAGATTCGGAGATTCTTGGTTTGGCAGGTTAATATCGCTAGATCATGGAGGGGTTTTCATCTATCTTAGACCCATTGACCGAGTTGACAGAAGGGTGCTCTCTTTATATGGTCTAGCGAGTGTGAGGAGAGATTTCAGAAGCTCAAGACCGCCTTGACTATAGCCCCAGTGTTGGTATTCCCCACAGGCTCGAGATCTTACACTATGTATTGTGATGCATCACATATTGGACTTGGTGTGGTATTGTAACGACCCTATCGGTTGTTTTGAGCTGTAGCATGTCATTTGACAGTTTGAGGCCTTCAATAGCTGCACTTAATGTTTTACGACTTGTACACATAGTCGGAATTGAATTTTTTGAAGTTTGGAGTTGATTCGGGAGTAAAATCCTCAGCTTTAAGTTGGAAGAGTTTACCAAGGTTTGGCTTTTGAGTAAACGACATCGGAATCGGGATTTGAAGGTTCCAATAGGTTCGTATGATTTTAGACTTTGGCATATGTTCGGGTTGAGTATCGGGTTGTCCGGGAGGAATTCCGCACCCCCAAATTGGTATCAGAGCTATTTATTACAAGATATTGTAAAAGATATTTATGTATATGAATAAAGATATATGATGAAAAAACATCCTTCATTTAGAGTATTAAGTTTTCATAATAATCATAGATGGAATCTTTTAGAATATAAAAGAAAAATAATTAAATGGATAGCTCTAACAAAAAGAAATTGTTCAATAAGAAAAAAGTATAAGAAAGATGCTCTTAAACAGTTTAATGAACATAAAAATAATTTCAACCATTATCTATTAGTAAATAAGGCAAATATTAACAGATATACTTGTCAATTCTGAGATAAATATAAAATGAATAAGGAAGAATATGCAGTAAGTGAAAATACATATAGAAGCCAAGAAGGAGTAGAAATAACTATAATACACTCTAATTTAGGTAGAAGATATAAGAAAATAGGAGACCAATTATACTTAATGCCAGAAAAAGAATCAGCTAAGATAGAAGATAGTTTAACAGCAATGATAAGAGTAGCAAAAGAAAATGAAGAAATTGATAGGAACAAAGAAATTAAAAATATTAAAAAACAAACGAAAAAGAAATTGAACAAATAGAAGAAATAAAAAATACGAGAATAATAGAATTAGAAAAAGAATTAGCAATGTTAAAGAAAATATATGAAGAAAAGATGAAAGAAAAAGCAAAAAGAAAAGAAGAAGAACAAGAAAGAAAGTTAGCAGAAGAAATAGAAAGATTTAAAAAACAAATACAGTTGGAAAATCAAGAAGTAAGAATAGAAGAAATAAATGGCATAAATCCAGAAAATACAATAGAAGACCATGATTCAGAAATAAGTGAAACATACACAGAACTTATAAAAAATATAGAACTAGAAATAAATACTGGAGATTTAGAAGATAAACCTTCTACATCAGGAACATCAGAAAAACAAACTGTTTATAATAATTATGAAAATTATAGGACAAACAAAGCTCTATGGAATAAACAACCTTTATGGGATAAACAATTATATAAAAAATGGATACCTAAACAATCAATAGAACAATATAATTTCTTAGACCTAGATTGCGTAGAAGATATAAATAAAAACAATACAACTTTGGACAGGATACATAGCAAAACAGTTAATAGATAATAAAATAACAATAAAAGATGCACCAGAATACATAGAAAGAACCCTACTAGGAACAGTAAAAATATGGATGCAAAATATGACAGATGAAGGTAAAAACATATTACAAAGTAATAAAAAATATAATAATGAAATTATAACTTCGCCAATAGAAATATTACATAAATATGAAATAGCAATAAGGAATGAATTTAGTAGTATGCCGACAGAAATAGAAGAACAGCAGAAAGACAAGAAAATGCATAGAAATTTAATGAATAAATTAACTATATGTAATATGTGTTATTTAGATGAATATACATGTGCATTTAGAGAATATTACTACAAAGGAACATATACACTAGATGAAAGTAAAGAAATAAGAAACCTATACTATACTAAACTACCAGAACCTTTTAGTTCAAAAATTATAACAGATTGGAATGATGCAGGATTAGCAGATACCCTAGGAGCTAGGATAAAATTTGTACGAAAATGGTTTATAGATTTGTGTGAAAAACATAAAGAAAATATGAAAATGGAAAAAATATTAATGAAAAACTTAGCCTGTTGTAAAACAAAAGTAACACCTCAATTTGGATGTACAGATAAATATTATAAAAAGAAAAAACGAAAATATAAGAAAACACCTTATAGAACAAAATACAAGTATAAAAGGCCTAGAAAAAGATATTACGTAAAAAATAATAAAAATAAAAGACCACATAAACAAAAGAGAAATTTATCTGAATGTAAATGTTACAATTGTGGAAAATTAGGACACATAGCTAAAAATATTAAAATACCTAAAGATCCATAGAAAAAACAAATAACTGAAGTTATAATAGAAAATGATGACTATACCCAAATAGATTATATAGACTATGAAATAGAAAGTGAAGATAGTATATATGAATTATCTGAAATTGAAACTATAACTGATATAGATGAAGAAGAGATAGAGTATGACTGAAAAAGATATACAAATAATTAAACAAAAAGAATATCAAGATGAAGAATCATATGAACAAAAAATAATCTTTGATAATAATATGTTTGAGCAAATAAAAGGTAAAGAACTAGACTTAAGCGTAGATAAAATTCTAGAAGTACCTATAATAAAAAATTGGTTTAAAAGAAAAACAGAAGAATATTACATAATAAGTCAAAAAAAAACATATAATAGATTGTAAATAAAAGGAAAAGCAAAAATACCAATCATAAATAAGAAAACAATAAATAAAGAAATACAAGATATAAGAGCTAAAAATCCAATTAAATATGTACACTTGGGAGGAACAGAAATATTAATTAAAGCATGTTTTAGAGAAGGAATAGATACACCTATAGAAATATACTTAGCAGATGATAGAATTATACACCCTATAGAAAAAAGCATAATAAGTGCAATAAGAGGAAATTTAATATAAAATTTAAATTTATTATTAGTGCAAATTATTCGGTAGCAATAGAAGATAGAAACATAGATAAATCATTAGTATTATACTGGAAAATGCCAGGAATAGAACTAGCACAAGGAAGTAAAATATTTACAGCAAGATGTAAAAACTTATACATTTTAACAACTAAGCATAAAATAACTGCTAAAAATAAGATAAATAAAATAAAAATAGAAGATCCTTTTGAACAAATTGTTACTGTTATAGATAAAAATGTTTATAGTTACAAAGAAATAGATATAGAAGAAGATTTAGAAATTGTTAGAGATAGAATAAATACATCTAAAAGATTGAGTTATGAAACTCCATCATCATCATCTAGAACAAGTACATCTAGAAGATTAGAATATAACACTCCACAAAATATGATAATAGAAGAATCAAAATTACACCAATATTATATAAAAGGGATAATGGATCAAAGGAAATACCTTATATTAATCAATATAGGACAAGAAGAAAATTATATTATGAGAGAACTAGTAAGAGAAGAAGAAATAATTACAAAAGAAAAATCATGTCCAGATTTACCAGCAACCTTAGTAAATACAGACGAATATACCAATAAAGAATTAATTATAGGAGGAATACCAATACAAATAAAATTTGAGATATATAATGAAGAGACAAAATTAATCTTAGGAATAATGGTTAGATAGCGTAAAACCATATAATCTAGAAGATAAACAATTAACAATAATTTATGAAACTAGGAAAATCATAATAAAACGTACAATAATGTAAATAATGACAAAAATTTATATATTAGTAAAAATTATAGTAGAAGGATATTATAATAGATATTATACACCAATGATAGATACAGGAGCAGAAGCTAATATGTGTAATCATAATTGTTTACCAGATAGTAAATGAGAGAAATTAAAAACACCTCTTATAGTTACAGGATTTAACAATGAAGGTAGCATGATAGAATATAAAGCTAAAAATATAAGAATACAAATATGGATAAAATCCTACATATAGAAGAAATGTATAGTTATGAATTTACAAATAAAAATATATTAATAGGAATGCCATTTCTAGATAAATTATACCCACATATAATAACAAAAACACACTGGTATTTTACTACCCCATGTAAACAAAAAATAAGAGCAAAAAGAGTAAATAACAAAGTAAGAGAAAATACACCGTGGATAAAAGGAAGTGAAAAAATTACCCAAAAATTAGAAAGTAAGAAACTAGATAACCATAAAATAGAAATAATTATATTCACAGTAGACAAATTTAAAATAATAGAAGACAAGTTAGAAAGACTATATAGTGAAAATCTGTTACAAGTATGGAAAAAACATAAAACTAAGATAAAAATTGAACTAATAGATGAAAATAGTATAATAACCCAAAAACATTTAAAATATAATTTTGATGACTTAGAATTCAAAATGCATATTACTGAATTAATGGAAAATGGATATATACAAGAAAGTAATAGTAAACATACTAGCCCAGCTTTTATAGTTAACAAACATAGTGAACAAAAAAGAGGAAAAAGTAGAATGGTAATTGATTATAGAAACTTAAATGCTAAAACTAAAACATATAATTACCCAATACCAAATAAGATACTAAAAGTAAGACAAATACAAGGTTATAATTACTTTAGTAAATTTGATTGTAAATCAGGATTCTACCACCTAAAACTAGAAGAAGAATCTAAACAATTAACAGTCTTTACAGTACCACAGAGATTTTATGAATGGAATGTATTACCCTTTGGATATAAAAATTGTGACGACCCGGTAAATCGTCTCATGGGTTACTGCCCCGTCTTTCCCAATATATGTATCATTATGCCTTGTTATCAGTGTTTTATGCAAATTAATTGAGTAAGTTGCATTCGGAGTGAAATTGGTGAGAAATGAGACATTTAGTCCCTTTCAAGGAGGCTTAAGTTGTAAAAGTCAATTGTATGTTGACTTATGAGTTAGAAGGTTCGGATGTGAATTCCGATAATTCGGTTAGTGTCGGGAGAGGATTTATGACATAGGAGAGTGATCGGAATTAGTTTTGGAGGTTCCATGTAGGATTAGGCTTGAATCGGTGAAGTTAGAATTTTGGCGATTTCCGGTTGATAGGCGAGATTTTGATTCGAGGGTCGGAATGGAATCCCGAAAGTTGCTGTAGCTTCGATATGTGATTTATGACTTGTGTGCAAAATATCAGGTCATTCGGACGTGGTTTTGTCGGGTTTAGATCAAAAGATCGATTTAGAAGATTTTGAGGTCCTTAGGCTTGAATCCGATGCGAATTTGATGTTATGATGTTGATTTGAACGTTCCGATAGTTGGAACAAGTTTGAATAATGTTATGGGACATGTTGTCATGTTTGGTTGAAGTCCCGAGGGTCTCGAATGGATTTTGGATGGTTGATGGAGTTTAACTTCGGCATTTCAAAAATGTGCCGGTGGCGTATCTTCAAGAAAAACTGGTATCATATTATCCAAATGAACTCCAAATTCCGTTTTGTTTGAAGCATTAGATCCATATCGAAATTTCAGAGCCATAGCAAAAAGAATCGTCCAATTCGGACATCGTATGAGGAAGTTATGCCTATTTTCGTGTCGGGGAAAAATGCTGCCGACATGTCAATTCTGCGATCGCAGAATTGACATGCGAATCGCATTGTTGGCCCAGAAGGTCGCATTTTGAGGCAGAAACTTGGGGGGAAAATGCAAACCAAAATGCGAACCGCAAAAGCTAAATGCGGTCCGCATTTTTGGCAAACCAGATCGCATTTTTGGCCTGAAGAAGGCGTTTCAACCCGATTTTTGAGGCTTTTAAGTAGAACTCAATGCTCATTTTGCCCTACAACACCCATTTTCGTTACCCACGAAGAAGAACACCTTCAAACACCATAGAATCACCATAAATCAATCTCAAAACCATATTAAAAGGAGATTTTGATGGACAAATTCTTAGAGGAAGAGTCTTGGTCATCTTAAACATACTTGGGGCCATAGAACTCGAATTGAAACAAGTTTTGAAGCAATTCTTGGGGGGTTTCCGAGAGAAACATCGGGGTAAGTGTTCCTAACTCGATTTCGAAGAAATTACGTAAGATTATAGTTGTTTTTAGTATTTTTACTGGTATTTTGAGTTGGGAAATCGGTGGAAACCCTAAAGCATAGATTTGAGGGTTGAAGGTCGATCCGGTGTCGGAATTCGACAAATTTTATATGGTTGAACTCGTGAGGAGATAAGGAACCCATTAAGGTGATAATTTCTGAAATTTGAGACGTGGGCCCGGGCTCGGGTTTTGCTAATTTCGGGATTTCTTAGTAAATTTGATTGTTTGTGCTTGGGTTTTATTCCCTCAACATATTGTGACGTATTTGTTATGAATTTGGATAGATTCGACGCACGTGAAGGCCAATTTGAAGGGCAAAGGCATCGTGGGCTAAGGATTTAGCCGGTTTGAGGTGAGTAATGTTTGTAAATGATGTCCCGAGGGTTCGAAACCCCGGATTTGCACATAGTAGTGCTTTTTCATGTCATTTACTGCGGGGAATTGTGACTTGGTCCCTCCCGAATGATGAATTTACT
This sequence comes from Nicotiana obtusifolia, assembly GCA_002018475.1. Classification (NCBI taxonomy): domain Eukaryota; kingdom Viridiplantae; phylum Streptophyta; class Magnoliopsida; order Solanales; family Solanaceae; genus Nicotiana; species Nicotiana obtusifolia. The sequence continues at coordinate 12,097 of MCJB01051475.1, read as the reverse complement.
ACGTAATTGATTGAAACTCATTGTTATCATCATATTTGGGCTTCCCGCCAATTATGTGAATCCTTCAGGGGTATTTGTCATTGTTTATTACATCATATGTGGGCATCTCGCCGGTCATGTGAACCCTTCAGGGGTATTATTTGGCATCTCGCCGGTTACATGAAACCCTCCAAGGGGTGTTATTTGGCATCTCGCCGGTTATGTGAACCCTTCAGAGGTATTGTTGCTGCATTGATTCATTTCATAAACTCAGTTTTGAAACTTAAATGATATTTTCAAATGATTTAATTGGATCGGGTGGCACGCTGCCACGAGATGTGACATGCATGGATCGGGTGACACGCCGTCACGATATATTGCGCTACTGAACCCCCCACAGTAAGCGCCGGTTACCCAGGGAACGGGTGGCACGTCCGCCACGATAGTCATGACTTGCATTGCATTGCATCGCATTGCATTGCATTGCATTTTTGGTTGTGTTGATTGTTCCATTTATTTCACGTTATCTATTTGAAATGTTACATTTGTTTACTGTTCCGTCGTGGATTGCTTATTGATTTAGGTGTTTCTTACTTTCAGTCATTATTTATATTTATTACTCACTGAGTTGGAAGTACTCACATTACTCCCTGCACCATGTGTGCAGATTCAGGCATTCACGGTTTTGCTTCGAGGCATTGACTACTACTGCCAGGGCGGTGATTCGGAGGTTATGAGGTAGCTGTAGGCGTCCGCAACCCCGTATCTCCTTTCTTTTGTTGTTTCCACTTTCATCAAACAATTGTGCCAAAGATATTGTAATAGTTATTTTGTTATTAGGATTTCATTAGTGGCTCATGACTTTCTGACACCCCGATCTGAGGGCTGTAATCGGGATGGTTTACTATATTTTCCCGTAAATTACTGTTACTTGACCGTACTTATATTATTTTTGTATTGTTAATTGTTTAAATGTGGTTTGGTTTAAATTGGCTGGCCTTGTCTTCATGAGAGGCGCCATCATGACCGGGTTGGGATTTTGGGTCGTGACAGAGTTGGTATCAGAGCCTGGGTTACATAGGTCTCACGAGTCATGAGCGGGTTTAGTAGAGTCTAGCGGATCGGTACGGAGACGTCTGTACTTATCTTCGAGGGGTTGCAGAACCTTTTTAGGAAAACTCCAAATTTTTTAAAATTCTTGTCGTGTGAACTTGTTGATGCGAGAACTAATACTTTTGCTATCCTGTTCTCTCACAGTTGGTGAGGCCACGAACTACTGGACGAGGTGGAAGACCACCAATACCACCCACTGAGGCCACCAGAGGCCGTAGACGCGGTCGTGGTCGTGGTAGAGGCAGAGCAGCGAGGGCAGCATCTGTTGATCCACCAGCTGCCCTAGCCCAGGAACAGGCTCCAGCAGCCCCAGTTCAGGCACCAGCTGTGCCTGCAGCTATTCCAGGTCTTCAGGAGACCTTGGCTCAGATCCTATCTGTTTGTACTGGCCTAGCTCAAGCGGTTTCAGCCACGACAACTGCAACTACTTCTCAGGCCGGGGGAGGCAATCAGACTCCAGTTGCCCGTACGCCTGAGCAGGTAGTGCAGGGACTTCAGATGCCGGGGGCACCTCCAGCCCAGTCGGTTGCACCAGCTCAGGAGCACGTAGTACCAGTTATGCCAGACGATAAGCAACGTCGTCTTGAGAGGTTTGGTAGACTCCAGCCTCCGTCATTCAGTGGTACTGAGGGTGAGGATGCCCAAGGTTTTCTTGACAAGTGTCAGCAAATGCTCTGGACAGCCGGGATTCTTGAGTCTAGTGGTGCGGTATTCACCACATTTCAATTCACGGGAGCCGCCTTTAATTGGTGGGAAGCGTACGAGAGGCGTAGGCCGGTTGATGCAACGCCCCTTACTTGGCAGCAGTTCTCTATTCTTTTCTTAGAAAAGTATGTGCCGCAGTCCCGCTGAGAGGAGCTGCATAGACAGTTTGAATGGCTGTTATAGGGGGATATGACTGTGTCGCAGTACGAGTCAAGATTCTGTGAGTTGGCTCGACATGCTGTTTGGATGGTTCCGACTGATCGTGAAAGGATCAGGAGGTTTGTGGATGGTCTTAACTATAATCTCCGTATTTTTATGACCAGGGAGAGAGTATTGGGTGCTACTTTTGAGGAAGTGGTGGACATAACTCGCGAGATTGAGACGGTTCGCCATCAGGAGGGAGAGGAGAGGGAGGCTAAGAGACCTCGAGGATCGGGTAATTTCAGTAGTACTCCTTCGAGAGGCCAGTTCCAGCAAGGTAGAGGCCGTTCATTCAGGCCTGCTCAGTCAGTAAGCCCAGGGTATAACGGGGCATCTACAGGTCGTGGTTATCATGGGTTACAGCAGGGCCAGTAAACACTTAGTGCCCTTCCAGCTCATTCTCCGTCATCCCAGGGTCTGTCTAGACCGAGTGCATCTGCTAGAGCACCGGTGAGCTGTTATGAGTGTGGCGAGATGGGCCACATACGGAAATATTGTCCTCATCGTGGGGCTAGATCGTTCCAACAGAGGGGTCAACCCTCGACTTCTGCTCCAGTTACTCTATCACCCGCTCAGCCAGCTAGGGGCGGTGGTCAGGCAGCTAGAGGTCGCCCTAGAGGGGGAGGTCGAGCAGGCGGTGGCCAGGCTCGATTCTATGCTATTCCAGGCAGGACAGATGCCAGTGTTTCTGATGCCGTTATTACAGGTATTGTTTCAGTCTGCCACAGAGATGCCTCTGTATTGTTTGATCCCGGTTCCACTTATTCTTATGTGTCTTCATATTTTGCTCATTATTTGGGTACGCCCCGTGAGCTTCTTGCTCTACCTGTTCATGTGTCTACCCCGGTGGGTGACACTGTTGTTGTAGACCGTGTGTATCGGTCGTGTGTAGTAAATATTGGGGGTCTGGAGACCCGAGTTGATCTATTGCTATTAAGCATGGTAGATTTTGATGTTATTTTGGGCATGGATTGGTTATCTCCATGTCGTGCTATTTTTGACTGTCATGCTAAGACAGTTACTTTGGCTATGCCGGGTGTGCCGTGGATCGAGTGGCGTGGCGTGACTGATTATATTCCCGGTAGGGTGATATCATATTTGAAAGCCCAACAAATGGTTGGGAAGGATTGCCTTGCATACCTAGCGTTTGTAAGGGATGTTGGAGCAAAGACTCCGAGCATCGATTCTGTTCCAGTTGTGAGGGATTTTCCCGATGTATTTCGTGCAGACCTGCCGGGCATGCCGCCGGACAGGGATATTGATTTCGGTATTGATCTGGTGCCGGGCACTCAGCCCATCTCTATTCCACTGTATCGTATGGCACCAGCAGAGTTGAAAGAATTAAAGGAGCAACTTCAGGAACTCCTAGATAAAGGGTTCATTCGCCCTAGTGTGTCACCTTGGGGTGCACCGGTTCTATTTGTGAAAAAGAAGGATGGCACGATGAGAATGTGCATCGATTATAGGCCATTGAATAAGGTAACGATCAAGAACAAATATCTTTGCCTCGTATTGATGATTTATTTGACCAGCTTCAGGGAGCACGAGTGTTCTCTAAGATTGATCTCCGTTCAGGATATCACCAGTTAAAGATCAGGGATGCAAATATTCTTAAAACTGCTTTCCGGACTAGATATGGCCACTATGAGTTTCTCGTAATGTCTTTCGGGCTAACTAATGCTCCAGCAGCGTTCATGCAGCTAATGAACAATGTATTTCGGCCTTATCTGGATTCGTTCGTGGTGGTATTTATTGATGATATTCTGGTGTACTCACGCAGCCAGGAAGAGCACGCAGAACATCTGCGAGTTGTATTGCAGAGATTGAGGGAGGAGAAGCTTTATGCAAAGTTCTCCAAGTGTGAGTTTTGGCTCAATTCAGTGGCTTTCTTGGGGCACGTGGTGTCCAGCGAGGGTATACAGGTTGATCCAAAGAAGATAGAGGCGGTTCAGAGTTGTCCTAGACCGTCCTCGGTCACCGAGATCCGTAGCTTTCTCGGGTTGGCAGCCTATTATCGCCGGTTTGTTCAGGGCTTCTCATCCATTGCATCGCCCTTGACCAAATTGACTCAGAAGGGTATTCCATTTATATGGTCGGACCAGTGTGAGGAGAGCTTTCAAAAGCTCAAGACAGCCCTAACCACAGCTCCAGTATTGGTTCTACCATCAGCCTCAGGTTCGTATACCCTATATTGTGATGCCTCGAGAATTGGTATAGGTTGTGTACTAATGCAGGAGGGTAGAGTTATTGCTTATGCTTCTCGTCAATTGAAGCCTCATGAGAAGAACTACCCCGTGCATGATTTGGAACTTGCTGCCATAGTGCATGCTTTAAAGATTTGGAGGCACTACTTGTACGGTGTATCTTGTGAAGTGTTCACTGATCATCGTATCCTTCAACACTTGTTCAAGCAAAAAGATCTTAATCTGAGGCAGCGGAGATGGTTAGAATTGCTCAAGGATTACGATATTACTATACTATACCATCCAGGAAAGGCCAATGTGGTGGCCGATGCTTTAAGCCGAAAGGCAGTGAGTATGGGGAGTTTGGCATACATGCAGTTGGAGAGAGACCTCTCGCAGTCGATGTCCAGACCTTGGCTAATAGGCTGGTGAGATTAGACATCTCGGAATCTAACCGGGTGTTGGCTTGCATGGTTTCTCGGTCTTCGTTATATGATCGCATCAGGGAGCGTCAGTATGACGATCCCCATTTGCTTATCCTCAAGGACAGAATCCAGCATAATGATGCTAAAGATGTGACCATCGGCGACGATGGAGTGTTGAGGATGCAGGGCCGGATTTGTGTGCCCAATGTGGATGGTCTACGGGAGTTGATTCTGGAGGAGGCCCATAGCTCACGATATTCTATTCATCCGGGTGCTGCAAAGATGTACCAGGATTTGAAGCAACATTATTGGTGGAGAAGGATGAAGAAGGATATTGTGGGATTCGTAGCCCGGTGTCTCAACTGTCAGCAAGTAAAATATGAACATCAGAGGCCGGGTGGTTTGCTTTAGCAGATAGCTATTCCCGAGTGGAAATGGGAGCGGATCACTATGGATTTTGTTGTTGGACTCCCACGGACTTTGAAGAAGTTTGATGCTATTTGGGTAATTGTGGATCGGCTAACCAAGTCCGCCCACTTCATTCCTGTGTGTACTACCTATTCTTCAGAACGGTTGGCAAGGATTTACATCCGAGAGATTGTTCGGCTGCATGGTGTTCCAGTTTCTATCATTTCAGATAGAGGTACTCAGTTCACCTCGCACTTCTGGAAAGACGTGCAAAGGGAATTGGGTACTCAGGTGGAATTGAGCACGGCATTTCATCCTCAGATGGATGCACAGTCAGAACGTACTATTCAGATATTGGAGGACATGCTGCGTGCATGTGTTGTTGATTTCGGAGGCTCATGGGATGAGTTTCTGCCTCTTGCAGAATTCGCTTATAATAACAGCTATCAGTCAAGTATTCAGATGGCTCTGTATGAGGCTCTGTATGGGAGACAGTATAGATCTCCGATTGGTTGGTTCGAGCCCGGCGAAGCTAGGCTATTGGGGACTGACTTGGTTCAAGATGCTCTAGAAAAGGCGAAGGTAATCCAGGAGAGGCTTCGTACAGCACAGTCGAGGCAAAAGAGTTACGCCGATAGAAAGGTTCGAGATGTGTCTTACATGGTTGGTGAGAAAGTCTTGTTGAAAGTTTCGCCCATGAAAGGTGTTATGAGGTTCGGAAAGAAAGGGAAATTGAGTCCTCGGTTCATTGGGCCATTTGAAGTACTTCGGCGAGTTGGGGAGGTGGCGTATGAGCTTGC